>JAVJIF010025297.1:0-52667 GCA_038442645.1 Agave tequilana | reverse complement strand
AACACGGTGGTCCTCCCACCAAACTCCCCTTGAAAGTGATACATCTAAATAGTCCACATGAAGCTCGGAACGCATCCACCTCAAGGCACCATAACTCTCACGTCATGCGAGAGCCCACACCTACATCAAATACAATAGGGGTGGTCTTTGGTACCATACTCTTTTGGGTCCATGGAGGTTAGCACTTTTCCCAACCCAAACAAATTTAGTTGCTAAATTTTCAACATGTATCTTATCATAGCAAAATTTAGCAAGGTGGCCCTTTCGTCCACAATGTGTACAAGTGTACACATGAGCATACATAGTGTGATGGTTGTGACCGTGAGGAGCATGTGTATGCCGTGTATGGTGTGCATGCATAATAGGAACTTGTTTCTTTTGAAACATAGATTCCAACCGTGTATGGTTCAAAGCACAATGGCTCAAAGTGGAGCCCAAACAATCAATATTCTTCTCTGTCAATTTTATATCATTTTCAATTAAAGAAGAAGTGTGGCATGCAATAGGTGAGCTAGATGGAACTACCCTAGCATGGCAAACATGTGAAGCAATATCAATTTTCAAAGATTCATTTTTCTTAAACAAACATCTAAATCCTTTGAAATTGAATCAATTTTTATTTTCAAAGATTCATTTTCTTTTACAACAAAATCAAGTTTTGAAGTTATAGCTTTATTTTTCTTCAAAACTTCATTGCAATCATTTTTAGATTTTAAAAATTCATTTTCCTTTAGGGCAAGGTCTAGTTGAGATTTAAGTGAGTCACGTTCACTAAAAATCTCTTCCTTCTCTTGCAAAACAATCTCAATTTTAGAAGACAAATTTTTATTTTCTTTTTTAAAACAAGACTATCTTTTTCAATAGTTTGTATTTAGAAATCAAGTTTTCACAATTTTTAGCAAGTTCATCATTCATGGCTTGTGCCTCTAAACACTCATTGCAATAGGAACTAGAACTAGCATCTAGTTGAGATTCCGATTGTACCTCAAAGGAGTCATTCCCTTGGACCATGAAGCAACGTTCATCGGACTCATCTCTTCTAGATCTTCTCATCCTTTCGATAATCTTTGGTAGCTCGGGAGAAGTCAAAATGCTCCATACTGCAAAAGCCGAATCATAGTGAGCAAACACATGTAAATGATCTTTATCAAGAGATGCTCTAAGTGCCTTAAGGGCTAGTGCATTGGCCTTTTTATACTTGCTATCATTAGGGAAGGATTCCTTGGTAATGGCTTGGTAAACTTTATATCCTAGGGCTTTCAAGTGACAACTCATCTTGGCCTTCCAAATATCAAGTCTAGAGATATCAAACATGGGAGGGCTATCCATGAGTACAAACTATATGTGTGCAAATGCAAGTGCAAATGTAGATTAGCAAACCAAGATCACACTCCTAGGTGGTTAAACCTAATATCAGGAGCGTAGGCTCTGATACCAATTGAAATCACCTAGAGGGGGGGTGAAAGGTGATAGGCTAATCTAATGAACTAAATGCGGAATTTAAAAACTAATTGCAACAACACTTAATACAACCAACGAGTGTAGCCGAATTCCCGGTGAAGGGCTCTGACTAACTCCTCTTGATTCCTCTGAATAAGAGTTGAGGCACAATGTAAAGCTCTCGTGGTTAAGTATAAGTGAGGCACACAAACACACAGTATGTATATGATATAGCAATATGAATCAATGCACAAAGTAAAGAGAGAGAAAGTAAGAGTCAATGGATCAAGTGCAAACAATAAGATTTGTTTCGAGGTTCGAGCACCCAGCTCTACATCCCCGCCTTCACCCAGAAGGATTTCGAATCCACTAGCTTGTCCACACAGGGAACCTCCACCGAGGATTTGGGGCAATACAATAACTAGGAGTACCCAACTCCCCTCTTTACAACCACAACCTCTCACTAGAGGCTAAGCACCAAGCCAACAAAACTATCACCTCACAACTTGAGGGATAAGCACAAAGCTAAACAAGGACCACCTCACAACTTCAGGGATACAACCCAATTGCACAACCTCCTCAACACTATGAGGGAAAGGCACAAAGCTAAGCAATAATTAGGGTTTACAACTTGGTGATCAAAAGATCACAAACCAATCTCTTTTTCTCACAAACACAAAGATCCTATAGATAGGATAGAATGAAGCTCAAGTGTGTGAAAAACCAAAGGAATGGAAAACAAATACTCAAAGAAAATCCTTGGAAAAAACTGAAATCAAGATAAAGAAGTTGAATCAAAAACACTTTCCCAAAAACACTTTTCTTTGATTTTCCAAACCCTAGAAAAACACCAAATAGATTGTAAACTTTAGAGCCCAAAACTTCTATTTGATTGCTGTAAAAACACTGGAGAGTAGATAAAATATTAGCTCAAAAGTTCTTCGAGAAAACTGGCCACAAATGGGGGTTATATAACCCTTAAACAAAAACTAGCCGTTGGCAGCAAATAAGGCCAGTTTTGACCTTCCGGTCGACCGGCCGGTCGACCGGCCAACGGTCGAATTCTGACCGTTGCCAACTACCGGTCGACCGCCCGGTCGACCGGGCCCTGAACCAGAGAGCAACGGCTCTCTGGCCGGTCGACCGGGCGGTCGACCGGAGCAACCCGAGAGTGGGTTGCTTTCAGTCGATCAACCGCTCGGTCGACCGGCTTAAAGGGTAAGCCAGCGTGCATGTTCTTGTGCACGTCGGTCGACCTGTCCGGTTGACCGACTCTGGGTTCGGTCGACCGGTCCGGTCGACCGCCAGAGCCTGGCAGGCTACATTATGGGACAGAAAACTTAGGTTTTTAATGTCTTAAAAATTCCCATAAAATCTCTAAAATTTCACAAAAATAGTTTTATCATTATATATTGAAATACAAACTTGTATGAAAAATTTCAACACAAATTTCAAACTTTTTGAACCATTTTTGTGTTATGGAAAAATTACCGAAAACCAAAATCCGTATTTTTCCAAACTTAGATTTTTCAAATGGAAATCCGATTTTTCCAAAACTCATTCAAATACAAAAACATGATATTTAAACACAGTGAAGCATGTTGCATATGGACATAAGTCCAATATACATGAAACACATATATATATCATGTTTTTGACTTTAATAACAAAAATATGTTTTGTTAAAATACCAAAACACCAAAACTCATGAATAGGCATATCAAAATAAGTTTGTCTAAGATATGAAGCATGTATGTATATAGAACATATCTAATATACATTTAAACAATGTAAACTTTTTTTGAAACTTATCTATTCAAGAAAATAAGATCGGTTAAACCGAAAACCGAAAACCAATATGCAAAACATAAAACGTGTGTGTGTTGTGAACTTGAGCATATCACACTATTCTAATCTTTACAAATGGATCTAAAATAAACTATAAACTATGTACCGAGGTCTTCTTGACGAACTCCGTCTTTAAGCCGACTCGATCCAAACCGTGATTCACCGAGCTTGACTCCAATGAGTGCTATATATGATCTTGTCGCTCGGGCTCTTGAATCACTATGTGAATAGCTCCAAAACACCTTTGTTGAAGCTAGTCACCTACTAACATCTTGATTAGAGATCTGAAATTAAAATCACAAGATTATTAGTACACATAACTACATGAGTTAATCATCATCAAAACTAGAGTGGAAGGCCTCTGGGCCAACAAGATTACCATGAAGAAAAACTAGCTAAGAATCATGTAGAAGATGGAAAAGATTACAATAGAGAAGAAAGGAGACACCTTTACATAGATTGTCACCATCTATTACATCTATCTCTCTCTGAATCATCTCAGCCCTACTACAAGATCTAAAACAAAATAAAAATACAAAAGAAAAGAAAAGAAAAGAAAACACCTACACTACACTACACTAAAAGAAAGAAACCTAGCCTACTCGCTGATCTGCTTATATCTCAGGTCTCTGCAGGGATTTATATAGGCAAAAGGAGGTTCTAGAAGATGAGATGAGGCTACGCGTTGAAATTTGACGCGTGGCTCTTTAATATGGCCGCAAAGATGCGGCATAGTCGTGTTTTCGCAGCCATACCAGGGACCTAAGTCCCTGGTTTTGGCGAGCAGTTTCGTCTCACTTCGGGGACATTTCAGGTATTCTCGGATTGGGTATTTGCGTCCGGATTTTCGTCAGACACGGGCCAACATCTAGATTCAATGTATCTTCTAGAAACTCTCTAGCTTGGCTTTCGAGAAATCCGAATTTAATTACCCGAAAATGTGTTTAATTAAGCTTTCATTACCCTTTTGCCCTTCTAGTTTTGATTATCTGCAAAAGAGACCAAAATACAGTTTAGAAATGATATTTTATTCATAAATCAGAAGGAAAATTGATATAAAAGTGCAATATCGTAGGCTAATCAAAACTCTTGTAGAAGGTGTCGACCATCTCTGCCACATACTCCTTCTCTACCTCTATCACTTCAAGTGAGCGAATAACCTTCACAAAGGAGTGAAATCACCTAGAGGGGGGGGGGGTGAATAGGTGACTAGCTAATCTAATGGTCAACTAATGCGGAATTAAAACTTATTTATGCAAACTAAACTATTATGCACAACACACCAAGTATAACCTAAGAGTGTAGCCGAATTCCCCGTGAAGGGCTCTGGACTATCTCCTCAAGATTCCTCTAGATAAGAGTTGAGGTGCCGCTTTGACTCTCTTGGTTAAATACAAGTGTGAGCAAACAATCCCTAAGCATATAACAATTAAGCACACAATATATCAAGCATGTAAAGATAAAGACAATATTAGCAAGCAAGATATAAAGACAAGTAAGAGATAGAGAGAGCAATCGCAAACACGGGAGAATTGTTTCGAGGTTCGAGCACACTTGCTCTACGTCCCCGCCTTCAACACTATAAAGGATTTCCACTAAAATCGATCCCACCGGATCACTCGGTGCCGCAACACCTATAAGGAGTTCACACTAGAACTCTTGGACTCTCTAGTCCCTCTTTTGTTCCTGCAAGAATAACACACCGCAAGCACGCAAGCTTGCCGAGGCCACACCTCAACACCGAGTTCTCACTAGAACCCGAAACACCGCGAACACATAAGTCCGCCTCTGCAAAGCAAGAATGAAAACTTTGGTGATCACTGTTGACACTTTAAAAAAGACAAGATTCTTACTGGCCTGAACGATGTTTTAAACTTGTTGACATTTACAAAAGACAAGTGACAGACAAGCTGACGACCAGTTTTTACCCATCTCCGAGGGACGAAGCAGCAACTTGGACTCTACTGATCCAGTGAAGCAGACAGTAAGCCCGGATTATTTTTGAACAGACCTCAGCAGGTCTAAGATGCTAGGTTAGCTCAACACTTAGCATCACATGAGCCCAAAGGGATAGCCTCGCCTGAGAGGCTAAGATTGTCCAACTTCACCTTGAAGCCATTCAAAGCTCCGTCAGGAAGCTAACTTATAGCTTTGCCTGAAGTATTCAAGTTAACTCCGCAGAGAGTTAGCTTCGCTTGAAGCTACATGCAATCGCGCAGAAGGATTTCAGTAGCTTCGCCACAGATGTTCATCCAGCTCCGCTGAAGAACTTTTTTCTGACTTCGCCAGATGCTCCTTCCAGCTCCGCTGCGAGCTCGATGCGGTAGCTCCGCTGCAGGTCTGTCATGGTCAACCTTTGACCAATTAAATCTCCAGATGAGATTAAATCAATTCAGGATCAAGATCAAATCTAATCAAGATCAAATCTGAGATCAAATTTGGCAGTTGCTTGCCATAATCTCTTGACTCTCCTAAAACAAGTAAGAGGATCAGAGGAGATCTTTCAATTATATGGAAAGGATCAAAACAGATCAGGAGACCGACCTTCTAGCTTCGCAGAAGCTGATTCTAGCCTCGCAGCAAGCTACTTTCCAGATATAAACAGATTGACTCAATCTGTTTCCATATTTTCAAGGGACAATTATACCCCTGCTCTCCCTATAAATATCCCACCAGAGGCACGAGGAGAAAAGACCACCAGGCAGGAGGCGAGAGGCTGAAAAACAGAGAGACGGCTAAACAGAGACTTATTCTCTTGCTTCCAAGAATTCAGAGAGTTTAGAGAACTGCTTCTCTAATCAGGGTGCTGATACCCTAATACCTTCCTCTCAAGAAATCTCCGGAACCAGGCGAGAAGGAATTCCTAAGTGGAGGCAGTTTAAGAAGTAACAAGAGGGTTCTACCAACCTTCTGTTCTCTGATTCCCCGAACCAGGCGAGAAGGGAATCCTATCGATCGCATCGTCAAAGGGACAAAGTGGTCGCGCCCTGACCAGACTCCTATCGGCACACTTCTCTAGAATCTCCGAGGAGATCTACTTATAATCTTTTGTGTTACTTGTAATTTAGCTCCTCGACACTTTTTTTGTAAGTTTTCCCCTTTGCAAAATCAATGGAAAACAAGATGGCGACTCCGCTAGGGAATGATTTCTCCACTGTTGAGAATTGAGTGTCGCAATGCGACGAACAGACCTTCGGGTCTATCTCTGAATTCAAGGAAGCCGGTGTGAGCAGAGCCCCTCTGGCTAAATCTTCAAAGCAAGTCTCTGCGAAGACAGATAAGGCTCTCTGCGAGCCTACCGCGGTCCTCTGGCGCAACAAGAAAGCAGGCCCGCAGTGCAAGCCTATCACTTTCGAGAACCTAGTCGTTCACTTCGACCAAGGAAAATTTGAAGAAGTCCTCTCTGGGGGTGGTCTAATGCTTCATGCACGGAAGCATAGAAAGGTCTCCATGGCCAAGGTTTCAGAACAGAAACCGGAAGCAGAATTCTGCCAACACCCCTCAGCCTCGCGTGTGGCTAGTCAGGTTCCCTGCGAACCTATGTCTCCCTTGTCAAAGCAGATGTGGAGGCTAAAGTAGAAGGCTCTGTATAAAGCCTCAGGCGTAGCCACGCCACAAGTGCGTCTCTCTTGCGAAGGCAAGATGTCTGCCTGCTCTAATAAGGCTGCTAGCCGCGAAGTCACAGCGGCGACCATACCTTCGCCCAATTCAAGAGCGGTAACGCCTCGCGCCAGCCTCGTTCTCATGAGCGAAGCTACTGTACCACAGGGTACGCATGATGTTCATAGCCGCGAAGCTGGAACCAAAGCACCACAGCGTGCTTCGTTCCCCAGTTCTTCAAGTACTAAGCTTGCTCTTCATAGCGGAGCTAAGGGATTGTCCCTAAGTGCTGATAGCGTTGCTTATGCAGCTTCAGCGCCCAATGGCGTTTCCAAAGCTTTTAGCCGTGAAGCTAGAGCTGAAGCACTATTTAGTGCTAATCACCTCTGCAGTGATAAAAAGAGCAGGACATCGTCCTATGTGCAACCCAACAGAGCCTCTGCGCTGGATCGTTTAGGCCCGACTGGGTCTGACTTGCGGGAATTCTTGACAAACAAACTGAAGTCGGAATCTTTCCGAACTACTCCCCCCTGTTGTCGACAAGTGGGATGTCAGTTGGTGACAGTCCACTCAGTCTATTGTCGGCTAGGACCAATCCCCGCCGCTCCTCCAGGTCGACGGTCAGTTTTTGATCGACTGATGGTGCAAGCTCTGGTAAAACATCACAAAAGGAGTATACTACGAGATCTGCCCTCTGCGTCTGTTAACATGTCCGGAAGAGGACGAGAGCTACACAGGGGCAGACGAGCGTCCCATGACACTCCCTACAGTTCCCCAGATTCAGATTATAGCCCAGGCTTAGGCGAAGTCTTGGTACATGAAGAAGGTGTTTTCTGAAACACCAGATCTAGGGTTGTAATACCCTACAGTTATGAACAGCCATCTTCCTTAACTGCGATAGCCTCACCGGAACCAAAGAGAAGATCAGTCCAGTGGTCTGATGAAGAGGACGAAGACAGTGGGTATGCCTCTTCGGCGACAGTCAGCTCAGTGCGAACAGACAAAGTATCAGTGAATATGGCTGGTAACGATAATGATGACCTCCGTCGACGTTTGGAAGCTCAGGAGCAAACTCCCAAGACCCAGCAAGAAGCTTTGGACAACATCCAACAGATGCTCGCTCAACTCCTCAATAACTGGAATAATAATGACACCGGGAGTAACCATGATGAGGAAGAACATCTTAGCAATGAACAGCCAAGGACAGAGAAGTCGAAGGAGGGTTCTTCTTTGGACGCTGAAGTCCTTAAGGGCATCCAAGCTCAAATCGCATCCCTAGCTCAGAGGGATGAACTAAAGAAAGTAGGGGCAGTCCGTCCTTACCTGCTGGAGTGGGATTCAGTACCATACCCACCAAAGTTCAAACCACCAACGTTACATACGTACGATGGTAAGAGCTCGCCAAACCACAACATCTACTATTTCCGGTCTCAGACCGGTAATGTTATAGACAATGATGCTATCATGGCTAGGCTGTTCATTGGCACCTTAAAGGGGGTAGCATTTGACTGGTTTCGAAGTCTCCCTCCGGGCTCCGTCAATTCCTGGATCGACCTAGAAACCCGATTCCTTTCTTGTTTCTATGAGGACGATACCGAGGTAACCATGGACAAGCTCCTCTCCACCGTTCAGAAGAAGGGCGAATCTGTCCGTGACTACATTGAGCGGTTCAAAAACTTATCTTTGATGTGCCCAGCAGGGATGTTATTACCCATGCTCTTACAGACATGCAGGCACAACTTCTTAGACCAAGTAGAGGTTCGCATGGGGGCTGTCAAAGCCCATACCTAAAAAGAACTGGTCGAACAAGCTGAGATAGCCGAAAAGTCGGCTAAAAAGTTCGAACCATCCACCCCTAAAAGCAAATGGGGTATGAATAATAAAGGACGTGGCGACATAGCACAGTCTTCTCAAGCCAAAGAGAAAGAGACTATGTCCGTAGAATTGTCAGGGGATGTTCAGTCGAAGGCCAAGAAGAGCGGCTTCAATAATCAGGAGTCTCAGTTTCCCCCAAAATAATACTCCTTCAAAGACGATCAGGTGGTCACAATATTCCATTTACTCCACAAAGGGAATAAAATGAAGCTGCCGGATGCTCGACGTCCCAGTGAAATAGGACGCACGAACGATCCCAAATACTGTCTCTTTCACAGGATGATTCACCATCCTACTGACAAGTGCTTTGTCCTCAAGGATAGAATTCAAGCTTTGATCGACGCCGGAGTCCTGACACTTTAGTCAGAACAAAAAAAAGTCACTGCAAATATGGTGACCCTCGAGTTCGACAAAACCCCAAAGGTCACAGTTCCTGACGGGACTTATCCAGTCCCTGCGCCGCGGCTGGAAGTCACACATCCTGCAGTTAAAACTCAAGATAATAAGGGTCTTGTTACCTTGACACTGGAGACAGGGGAAATCATGTGGATACACCCAGACCTTGTCCAAGACGAACAAAGGGATTCAAAGAAGTCCAAATCAAAAGGCAAATCTTACAATGTCATCTCCATCCTGCCAGACGATGACAATTTCACATCAGCTTCTCTCAGCGATTCTGAAGGAGAAAAGCACGCTTGCACGACGCAGGCTGATGTACCTCAGCCGACGGGTACTCGATCCGGAAAATCATACTTAAAATAATATGAGAAAGCTACTGACGAGACACAACAGCAAACGATGTCAGTACAAGTACCAGCATCCGCTTCGGTTCCAACCAAGGGAAAGGAGAAGCCAAAGGAAGTCCGGTTCGACCATGTCCTGAAGAAGCCTTCAAGCCTAGGGCTTGACATGCCCTTTCGTTTTGATATATTGGCCCAGCTGGCTAATATTCCGGCTCGTATTACCATATACGAGCTCCTTCATCTCTCAAAAGAGACAAGAGAAGCACTCAGAGATGCGCTGGCTGATTCAGAATCATTCCTGACATATATGCCAGAAATCCCTAAAGATGACGCTCAGTCTTCTTGCCCTGAATGCCATCATGTACAGTCAAGGGTACCCGCTATTACCTTCACAGTGGAAGATATGCTTCTCAAGGACAATAAGCACGATCGACCTTTGTACTACACTGGATACATCGGTTCAACATGCATTGAAAGGGTACAGGTTGACCCGGGGTCTGCACTCAGCATCATCCCCAAAAGGCTCCTCTACTTCCTCGGTATATCACTATATAGGTTGTCCGCAACCACTACTACAATATACGGTTTTAATGCCGGGAGTAGTCATCCACTTGGGAAAATTCGACTCTGTTGTCGAATCGGGAGCCTAAAGTCGGAAGTAACGTGCTATGTCATTGACGCTGACACTTCATACAACTTGTTGCTTGGACGACCGTGGATCCACGCCAACTGGATCGTTCCCTCCACTCTGCACCAGTGCTTCAAATATGTTGAAGATGACGCGACAGTACAAACTGTCTTCGCTGAGAAGCAACCATTCAAAGGGGTGAAAAATTACTTCACTGACTCTCTCCTGTATCAAGAGACCGGTGAAACATCGAAACAACCATTGCCGGATGATGATGATAGTGGCAATGAGGCGGATTCAGAATCTGAAGCAGACGTGCCTTCCATTTTGATTAATGAACCAATTATAGCATGTCTTAATCCCCAATGTAACGCTCCTTCTGAAGATGAGGGCGAGTGGGTAATTAATGATAATATTTCCTTTGATTATCCTGTGAGTGTTGGGTTGTTTGAATCCATTACGGATAGCTCTCTGCACATGCCTTTACCTAGACCAAGTGCATCCGGCGCACCCATGGAATCGGTAGAAGGGGCCGTTTTAGTGATCCCTCCATCCAAAGAAGGTCAGTCACCGATAATTCGGTAAAGCCCAACCACGAGGGTCCACAGCCACAGATTCAAGTTCAGACTCAGACACCCCACAATTCTTCCATTACGCATGACCAGCGCGCCATATTATGAAGAAAATGGGGTACAACCTAAAGCATAGAGAGGGCCTGAATTTCGAAAAAGGAAGGCGTAGTTTGCTACGTAACTTTGTGCCAAAAGGGAAACCTGTGAATTACTATGATAACACACGCAGGGGGTTGGGATACGTTACACCCACACCACCAGCAACGGTTCAATTCAAGGATGACGAACCGACTCCATCATATTCGGCCTCTTCCTTCGAGTGGGACTCAGATGTCAGTGTGGGAATGATGTTCGAGAATCTCACCCTTAATATGACTTCAAGCAGTCAATTGGAGCCTGCGGAAGCTACTGATGAGGAACCATGGGCTCAGCAATTAGATCTCCAATGGGAAAAGCGATTCAAACTGCGCGAGCCACCTACTGAAGATAAGGTGATGCAGGTTAACTTGGGTAGTCAAGATCACCCTAAACCCATCTTTATAAGTGAGAGCTTATCACTTATGGAAAAAGAAGAATTAATAATACTCGTAAGGGAGTATATAGACGTCTTCGCATGGAACTACGAAGACATGCCCGGACTTGATCCGCAAGTGGCCATGCATCGTCTAAATATCAAACCTGACATCAAACCAGTCAAGCAGCAACAACGTCGGTTTCGCCCGAACATTATGGAGGCTATTGAAGTCGAAGTTCATAAGCTCATTGCATGTGGCTTCATACGGGAGGAACATCATCCAGATTGGGTTGCTAATATCGTTCCCGTCCTCAAGAAGAATGGGAAAATACGGATCTGCATCGACTACCGTGATCTCAATACAGCCTGTCCTAAAGACGAATTCTCACTGCCCATCACCGATGTCATGATTGACAATACCTGTGAATTTGAAAGAATATCTTTCATGGACAGCTTTTCAGGGTACAACCAGATTAAGATGTATCCCGACGACGAGAAGCATACTTCGTTCCGAACGCCATTGGGGGTATACTGTTACACTGTGATGCCCTTCGGACTGAAGAACGCCGGAGTAACCTATCAGCGGCAATGAGTACAATCTTCCGCGATCATCTCTGAAAAACGGTAGAATGCTATGTCGACGACATTGCTGTCAAAAGCCGCAATAAGAATGACCATCTTCGTGACTTGAGAACGATGTTCGACATAATGCGGGCTCATCAACTGAAAATGAATCCGACAAAATCCTTCTTGGGAGTTTCGAGTGGCAAGTTTCTTGGATTTATTGTTACATCAAAAGGGATTCATCTTGACCCAGACAAAGTCAAAGCCATTCAGAGCATGCATCCACCGAGAAATCTTAAAGAGCTTAGAGGCTTGCAAGGTAGACTGGCTTATATCAGAAGATTCATCGCAAATCTCTCAGGCCGCTGTCAACCGTTCACCCGACTCATGAAAAAGAGTGCTTCCTTTGTATGGGATCAAGCTTGTCAGGAAGCTTATGAGGATATCAAGAGATATCTCACAAAATCCCCGGTCTTAGTGGCTCCCACATCAGGGAAACCATTCTTGCTTTATGTGAAAGCTATGGACCATTCTCTTGGTGCCCTCCTTACTCAAAAGGACGACAATGGTCACGAACAGGCCATTTATTATCTGAGCAGGACTCTGATAGGAGCGGAATCTCGCTATAATCCTATCGAGAAGGAGTGTTTAGCTCTTGTCTTTGCCGTTCAGAAGACACGACATTATTTGGTCGGCCAAACCATACATGTCATTTCCAGAGTAAATTCTTTGCGTCTTCTCATGACGAAGCCAGGATCATTGAATTCAAGATTAGCTAAATGGGCGCTTCTTTTGTCTCAATACGACATGATCTTTATCCCTCAAAAGGCGGTTAAAGGCCAGGCCCTTGCAGAGTTCTTGGCTGCTCATCCAGTTCCGGAACACTCAAAACTTCATGAAGATATTCCAGATGAAGTCTTCGAGTCCAATGTAACCTCAGAGGATGAAGTTTGGGAGATGTTCTTTGATGGAGCATCACGAATAGGCCCTAAAGGCAGGATCATTGCCGGCGTGGGGGTTGTGTTTATCTCTCCACAGAATCATGTCCTTCCTAGAGCATTTTCTCTGACGGAATCATGCTCTAACAATGTAGCAGAATATAATGCTCTACTCATTGGTCTTCAGCTCGCCCACGGAATGGGGGTACGCTACCTTGAAGCATACGGCGATTCAAAGCTGATTATCAATCAGGTTAAAGGCGAATATGAGGTCCGCCACGAGGATTTTGTGCCTTATTATCACACGGTCATCGAATTGGCTAATCTGTTTGATGGCTTTTACATCGGGCATATATCTCGATCTTAGAATACTAAGGCAGATGCTCTTGCTGCATTAGCAACAACACTAGCCCTGCCAGTCGACACCGAGTATCACCTTACAGTGGCAACTCGACACCTTGTCTGCTCTAAACATATGTTAAGAACTAGAGAGGTTTATAATATCTCAACGGATCTTGAGCCGAGAGATTGGCGATTTCCTTTCATCGACTATGCTCTACATGGTATGCTGCCAGACCATCCTAAAGAAGCGGCATCTATCAGACGAAGGTCTCTCTGTTTTTACTATGATCCAACTCTGAAGACACTTTACCGTCGTTCATATGACGGTGTCCTCCTCCGTTGCCTTTCTAATTCAGAGGCGCAGGAAGTGCTTAAAGAAGCACACGACGGCATTTGCGGAGCTCATCAGCCAGGTCCAAAACTTAAAGACAGATTGCATAGGCTTGGATATTATTGGCCAACCATGATAGCCGATGCCATCCAATATGCACGAAGGTGTAAAGCATGCCAAATTCATGCGGACTTCATACATCAGCCCTCAGAGTTGCTCCATCCAACTGTTGCTTCATGGCCATTCGAAGCATGGGGAGTCGATGTCGTAGGGCCAATCAGTCCCTCTTCAACAAAAGGACACCAGTTTATCCTGGCAATAACCGATTACTTTTCAAAGTGGGCAGAAGCTATACCACTGGTTGAAGTCAAAACTTCTAACGTGGTTAATTTCATCAAACACAATGTCATCCATCGATTTGGTGTCCCTAGGCGGATCATCCATGATAACGGTCCCCAGTTCATAAGCCAGGTATTTTATCGATTCTGCGATAAATACCGAATTCAGAATGTGGCTTCAACTGCCTATAATTCCGCTGCTAATGGCTTGGCAGAAGCATTCAACAAGACGATCATCAAGTTACTCAAAAAGTTCGTCTCCTCGAATAAGCGAGATTGGGACGAAAAGCTTGGTGAATATCTTTGGGCCTACCGAACCACTGTTCGGACTCCGACAGGCAATACGCCTTTTTTCCTGATGTACGGGTGTGAAGCAGTCATACCGTTGAAAATCCAGATGCCGTCATTACGAGTTGCTCTGATCACTAAGATTACATCAGAGGACAACGATCGGTTGCGTCTTCAAGAGCTCGAAGCCCTAGATGAGAAGCGGCTACAAGCTCAGCAATACATCGAGTTGTATCAAGCTCGAATCTCAAAATCCTTCAATAAGAAGGTCAAACAAAGAGTCTTCCAGAAAGGAGATTTGGTTTTAGCCGTCAGACGACCAATGATCATGACGCACAAAACCAAAGGCAAATTTCAGCCTAAATGGGAAGGACCGTTTATAATAGAAACAGTCTATTCAAACGGAGCATATCGCCTTATGACTTCAGGTGGTGATTTACTCATGATGCCGATCAATGGCAAGTTCTTAAAGAAATATTATCCTTGATTAAGGATCCTTCTTATGATCAAGTTAACATTACACCTCTGATCAAGACCTTCAAATCCAAGGTACGCAGAAAGAGCCCTCTCTCTTCCTCCAAACGAGATCATACAACCATAAACCGGTAGGAACCTGGTCATACACTGGTTGTCTCAAAGGAGAATCAAGGTTACATGCACTAACCACATGATCCAACACCTTTAACGGTTAAGGATAGAGGAAAATGTTGGCCTTTAAGCCCAATATAAGTCCACGGTAACTCATCATGCTGAGGGGAATAGCATGGCTAGCCTGACTCAAACGTTAGTTGGTAAAGGCATATCAAACCCGTTGACAGCTGAGGATTTGCTAAAAATCCTAAGGGACCTGTTCCCATTTGATTCCCTCTCCAAAATCACTTACCAATTCTGATCCATGGAATGCTAAGACCACATATAAAGATCTTTCTATCTATTTCGCTGTTAAGTTAACATTAAACCTATGACAGTGATTTTCTCGTTTCTCTCTGCGAGAACGAGACCCCTTTCATGCTATGTTTAACAGTATACCTCTGGCATCCATTTCGCTGTTAATTTAACATTAAACCTATGACAGTGATTTCCTCGTTTCTCTCTGTAAGAACGAGACCTTTCCATGCTATGTTTAACAGTATACCTCTGGCATCCATTTCGCTGTTAAGTTAAAATTAAACCTATGACAGTGATTTCCTTGTTTCTCTCTGCGAGAACGAGACCCCTTTCATGCTATGTTTAACAGTATACCTCTGGCATCCATTTCGCTGTTAAGTTAACATTAAACCTATGACAGTGATTTCCTCGTTTCTCTCTGTAAGAACGAGACCTTTCATGCTATGTTTAACAGTATACCTCTGGCATCCATTTCGCTGTTAAGTTAACACTAAACCTATGACAGTGATTCCCCCCGATTTTTCCAATGAAAACGAGACCTTTTCATGCTATGTTTAACACTACACCTCTGGCATCCATTTCGCTGTTAAGTTAACATTAAACCTATAACAGTGATCTCCTCGTTTTTCTCCGATAAATTGCTTTCCGAATCCCTATGAAGTTCTTTTTGTCACGTTAACATTAAACCTCTGACATATGATCTTCTATGGAATTCATTTCCTAGCTCCCCAACAAGTTCCTGAGTCCCACTCAGTCTTTGCTGGACTTTTCTGGTTGTCACGTTAACAATATACCTCTGACAATTTCTTCCAGATTCCATCCAAATTTTGAGCTTGGTGACTTCTCAATCGGTTATGTCATTGCGACCTCTGAACCGGCAGATAGCCAAGTCTCATCTTTCAGTCCGGCAATTTTGAGCTTGGTGGCTTCTCAATCGGTTATGTCATTGCGACCACTGAACTGGCAGATAGCCAAGTCTCATCTTTCAGTCCGGCAATTTTGAGCTTGGTGGCTTCTTAATCGGTTATGTCATTGCGACCTCTGAACCGGCAGATAGCCAAGTCTCATTCTTCAGTCCGGCAAGGACTATTTCTTTGTCATCATATGACAGAATTTTGAGCTTGGTGGCTTCTCAATTGGTTATGTCATTGCGACCTCTGAACCGACAGATAGCCAAATCTCATTCTTCAGTCCGGCAAGGACTATTTCTTTGTCTTCATACGATAAAATTTTGAGCTTGGCGGCTTCTCAATCGATTACGTCATTGCGACCTCTGAACCGGCAGGTAGCCAGGTCTCATCTTTTAGTCCAGCAAGGACTATTTTCTCAAATGGCTGCAATATAACTTGAAAGCGAGAATTCAGAAGATAAAACAAGTTGGAAATACAACCGGGGATTCAAAATGAAATTACTTTTATTGATTCCGAAAAGAGGGATACATGAATAAATAGATTACAAGCTATGAGGGTGCTTCATAGGACTTGATCCGTCCTTCAAGAGTGGCCAGCCTTGTCTTCCTATCTTCAGCAGCCCTGATAAGCGCCTGCGACCTTAACTCGGCCTCATTAAAGCTCGCCGTCTGGGCCAAGCAAGCTTCAACTTCAACTAAGTTTGCCCTCTGAGCTAGCTCTTGCCGCAAGAGTTCGTCATTCTGAGCCTTAAGCTGCTCAAGCCGGGCAGTCTCTTCAAGACGCACTGGTTCAGCCTTAGATAAAAGAAGATTAGCCTTCCTGATCATCTCCTTGGCCTTTTTAATTTTGTCCTTAGCGTCAAGAAGAGCACTGTTAGAAGCGTCTATGGCATCCCCGAGCTCTACTTTCCTTGTCTCCATTCAAATCAGAAGAAATGGCCTTAGCTGCTTCTTGAGCGGTAAGATGAGCTTCATGCATCTGAGCAACAAGGTGCGCAAGCTGCTCGTTAACTGAAGACTCCAGATCTGAATGGCTAAGACGGCGCCATTCGTCTACATCCCTCTCGAGTCGGTCCACCAGAAGCTCCAATGCAGCGGCCTGGTCATCCCCTCCAAAGTCTCGAATACTGTCAATACTTCGGGAGAGGACAACCTTTAAAGCAGAGAACGAGGTAGTCGAGCCCTTCAAGATCAAAGCAATGGATCGCTTCAAGCTCTTATAAAAGCTATCGACTAACTCGGCCACAAATTCATTTTCGGCCTCAACTACTCCCGGCAAACGAGCAGCCCCTGAAGACTGAGTCTCCACTGGCTTTATCGACACTACTGTGGAAGGAATAGTAGAAGCACTGGCTGCAGCAACATGAGGTGTCGTCGGTGATCTCGGAGGAGTCCTCATTGAGACCAGCACGCTAGCCACAACCGAGGTAGGACTAGTGACTATTTCTGGAAGAACTGCCTCAACCACCAATGTCGGAGAAGTAGGACTGGTAATCACCTTCAACTCCGCGCTTGGCAAGATAGGCGGCACTGGCGAAACCAATGGCACCTCACTTATTGATATAGTTGGGAGCAAGGTTGGTTCCATGACTACTGTTCCCTCAATTTAATCTCCTCTGGCTAGTTCAGGTTGATAGGAGGGCAGGTCGTGATACAAAGCATCCAACTCAGCAGCATCCGCCGCGGTCGAAGTGCTTACTTCACCTCTGGATCCCTCAGGAAGACGGGTGGGCTCTCTTGAAGTCGATGCACCCAGAGGCGGAACACCTGCAGAAAGACTTTGTTTAGGCAAGGCATGACAAATAGCAGGAGTCAAAAAGTCAAAACACTACCAAAAGATGATGTCGCCTCAATCGTCTTGGCAGCTACATCAGTCCCTGCGGGCTCCATCGGAAAATCTTTGGCTGAATTAACACGAATGGCCGGCCCACCTTCGCTTGCCGAACCCTCCGTGGTCCACCCAAAAGAGTTAGAAGCTACGGGACTTCCTTTCGAAATCCCAGCGCCCGAAGGACCTACATTGGCCGCGTCATCTCCAGACTCTTCTGAGACGGCGAAATAGCCAGCCTCATCATCCTACTTATAAGTAAACAAGGGATCATAATGCTCCCCTTGTCCTCCGGTAGCCTCAGTTCCTGAATCATAAAGTAAACAATGAGCTACATGGAACACATAAGAAGTACATTACAAGAACGAAGCTGATCTTACCCGGGTCCGGAGCAGCTTTACCGGTAGTCGGCCTAGGAGCCGATAGCTTAATGACTAATGGGGCAGGAGGAGGAGGTGCTGCAGATAATTCGCCCTCTGCAACAACCGTAGGAGCGTAGCGACGAGGCTTATTCACTACCCTCTTCCTACGAGATCCACCTTCCCGCTTTCGCTTGAAGTGGACGTCAGCATCTTCTTCCTTCACTTCTTCAACGTCAACATGTTCTACGGGGGCCGTCCCTACCCCACCAGAAGCAGCGGCCGGAGCCTCAGCACCTGTATTCGCTTCGAAGCGAGGACTTCCTGCATCCGAGGCTTCACTGTCATCAACATCAATGAATTCCCCGAGGCCTGGAACGCGGACCCTCTTACCCTCGCTCTTCTCAGTGACCTTCCGCTTCAGCCGTTGAGAAATTAACTTCACACCAGAAGAATAAACAGAAAATCCAGTGGGTGTGGAGTTTAAGGTTCTATACCACTGGCAGAATCCCAGGGTCGTCAGAAGGTTCGGAGTCCTTAGCGGCATGCACAGCCGCGCCTCAGTACAGCCAGCAATGAAGAATCGCCAGGCATGAGCTCCATCGATGAGACTCCCCATGAAGGCCAGACTGCTGTTCGGATTGCCTACATACAGTTGGTCATACCCAAACTGGCGGTCAAACCGTCTCGGGATATAGGGCTCCAGGTAACAGGTGTCCCCGCTTCGATACAACAAGTGTGATGGCCGGATGCAACTAGCCACTCAAAGATTCCCCGGCTCAATGACGTCTGCCCTTCTCCCACATCCTTGAATTCTTCACCATAGCCCGCATCCCGAATATAGGGGAAGCAGCGGAAAAGGCTATAAACGTCATGACGGCACAGCAGCTTACGGACCGCAGCCACATAAGTCTTCGACCATGAACACCCCTCGAATCGACGGAGAAGCGCCGTTCGAACACCTTCTGGGGGTTCCTCTCCGGCCTGGATGATGGAAGGACAGTGAAGGGCGAACCATGCCATTAGATAAGTATATGGCAGACCTATTCTGGGGTTTGGTCCGTCGCAGGGCAAAATAGTCTCCTTTCCCCGCTTCGTCGTTGGTGGCCTACAGAAAGCCTCCGTCAATGCGTGAAGGCCTCTCTGAATACAACACACCTGGCTAGAAGGAGTCCAAGAGAACGACCATGGACTAGACGAACGGCAGCAACAAGACAGTCGAATGAATGACACCGCCAGATGAAGATGGAACCACACATCTCTTCAACCAGACCGTTAAGAAACCAGCCAGAAGTGCCTTCCGGGACGTCGGCCGACGAGCCCGGTGGTGGAAGCTCCGAAGAATATCGCCTTTCTCATAGGGTCCGTCATCTTCTTCCATAATTAGATCCCCTTGAGAATGCTCTTGCATCCGGCGAAAGATGTCTTCATCAGTAACTCCACAATGAGCCGCTTCAGGAGTATTTTCCATGTCAGGAAACAAATAATTTCCCCAGCTCTTCAAACTGCATGAAGCTCCCTTATGGCCCCCATGCATGTTGGAGCAAATGTGGAGGTGGCACATTAACTCCCGATAAGTCTCAAATAAGGCAGGCTCCTACTTCTCCAGAAGTGCCAATTCCGCCTCGCACGGGAAATATTCTTCGTATGGGAGAGATCCCAAAGGCAGAGCAGAGACTTCCCACATCTCGTGCAGGGCCATACCCAATTCGCCAATAGGGGTGAAGAAGGTCCCTGTAGCCGGGCAGTATAACTCGAAGATGGCGTAGAAGTTCGCTACGCTCATCTGAATGCCATAACAGGTCGCCCTGACGGCCTCATAAAGCCCCAACCTCTCCAGATCCTCCTCAAAATGAGCAAGGACATATAAGGTCAAGTCCCTCCACCATGCCTTGGGAGGGTGAATCCACCCTGGAGTCCTGAAATCAGTGGCTGGATAGTTGCCACGAACCTTAAAGAATTGATTCCCAAAAGTCTGAGCCACCGCTGGACTCCTGAAATCAGTGGCTCGATAGTTGCCATGAACCTTAAAGAATTGATTCCCAAAAGTCTGAGCCACCGCAGAGTTTTCTCCCACTGGGATGTCTGGGAGTACATTCCCAGGGTGAAGACCCAATATGCAGCGAGGAGGCCCCGCTCTTGTGTAACCGGGTGAGGGAATTATCAACTTCCCTACGTGAACGGATTCAGTTGTCCGACTCACTTGCCACTGCATCTTCCGAGCCCTCGTCACGCATTGAAAGAAGGACAAGGGAAAATGCCGCTTGCTAGACGGAAGATAGAACTTCTCACCATCTAATTTGAAAATCCACTGCCCCTCCCCGGCTAGCAGCTGGCAATCATGGTCTGGCGCTGCATCTCCGAACATGAAGCCGGGCTTTCGATAGATTCTTCGGTCAGAATCTTCAAGGGGAACAGTAGTTAAGATGCTCCTCATGGTGCGTTGATCCCCACCATGAATAAGTGTATCCCGAGCAGGAGAGCTTCGCTCGCTGAATAGTGAAGCCTGCCCTTGAAACTGCAGGCTAACGTTGCCATCTAGCCCCCTGGCTGTGCCAAAGAGACTGTTCAGAGGACCAGGAGTATAGTGCACTGCAAGAACAAAGAAAAACTATGATTAGTTCATCAGCCAAACAAGGGCTAAAACAAGAATGCAACTTTTGTTAAGGCATGGCCTCGCTCTCCGAGCGAAGCTGGCCTAATGATAGCTTCGCCCCGAAGTTTAGCTTCGCAGCTGCAGCGTAACTCCGCACTCCACACGAAGGCAGAATGCAGGAAAATGTCAAAGTGTTAGCTTCGCCTTGGAAGCTTAGCCTCGAACAACAGAATGCGACAAAGCCCCAGGGGCTAACTTCGGCAGAAGGGTATTATTGCCTAAAGACTATTTTAAGGGCATTAAGGTCCTTTTCCGTTACACTCCAAAGGCTAGCTTCGCATCCTGTCATTCAACAGGATGTGAACCGCCTAAGGGATAGCTTCGCCTGGAATCTTAAAGAAGAGACCCTTCGGTTCTAATATTCCCAGTCAAGAAATCAAGAGAAATTCAGGGAATCGAACTCCTTGAGATCACCAGATCATGATTGATCGTTCTGGGTTCATCGAGAGATAGCCAGAAATTGGCTTTAAGAGAGAGATGAAAATCTCTACCGGCGATCGGTCGTTCGATGACCGGAGGAGGAGCAGGACCCTCCGTCGTAGAGGTTGCGACCTCTTTTCCTGCTCGTCTCTTAGGAGCCATTGAAGAACTGAAAAGGTTCTTGAAATCTTGAACAAAGAAGAAGAGGAAGAAGAGAGTTAAAGTTCTCTGAAAATTCAAAGAGAAGTGTCTTCTCTTTTCAGCCCGATCAGGCTTTTATAGGCTGATGATTGCCTAAACGACGCCTCGAAAGAAGCGCAGGCAGTCGTTTCAAATTAATTTGAAACGGCGCCTAAAGCGCCTTCCCGAGAAGCGTTACTTCAGCCTCACTAAGGGCTAACTCCGCCGTAAGTCTAGTGCTGACTTAGTGCGACGCATGAATAACTTCGCTGAAAAACATGCCTTAGCTCCGCTAAAAGCACAGCCCGAGCTTCGCAGAGAATTCATGCTAGCTTCGCTGGAAGCTCATTCCTGATTCAGATAGGATCCTGTCTTTAACTTCGCATGAAGTTTAGCTCCGCCGGTCCACTTCAAGTGTTCTCGAGTCAAAAAGAAGGAGAAGCAAAGCAGATAAGCAGAAAGTGAACTTTTATTGATTTAAAAGGGAAGGTACATTGATACTACTACATCAAGGTTATGTTCCGTACAACAGAATAATTTGCTCCAAAGGCATACAAGTGGTACTATCTACTTCCAAGCCAAACCAACTGAAAACGAAAGGCTTTCCTCCTGCACAAGACCGTAATCCTTCGCATAATGGCAGATTTTGCCATCAAGGAGCTGGATCGTCTTTGATGAAAATTGGCAAAGGACCGATTGCCACCAGAAAGTCGGATCTTCTTTGATCAAAATTGGCAATGGAAGGATCCGAGACCTTACAGGTGACGTCCGCTTTCCCGAAGTGGATCGTCTCGGGTAAGCGACTACCAGCCCCGCCTCGAAGTGGATCATCTCGGATAAGCGACTGCCAACCTCTTCTGGGAACACACATCAGTTGCCCCAGTTTGTTCCTCCTGCTTAGGATTTAAAGTTTCAACTGGAAAAGCAAGAGGCAACTTCCTGGTCTCTTTCATCAAAACAAAAGACTGGCGAGCATAGCTCACTGCAATGCAAACTGAAAACAGGTTAGCAGTAAAACAAAGAAAAAAATGCAAGCATGGCACGCTAAGGCAAATTCTTTGGGGCGAAGCAATTTATATCCGATTCAGTTGCAATTTAAGGATGGATTTCAGTTTCAGTTAAGCAGAGGATAGCCTCGCTTGCACAGTGATGATGGACTAGCTCAGCATAAGCCAAGTCCTAGCCTCGCATATATGGCTAAGCCAGACTGATCCAGAGGGACGCAGTCTTAGCCCCACCTATATGGCAAGACTGGCTCGACCTTGAAGAGACTAAGTCCCAATTCTTGCCTATGTGGCGAACTTAGCAGGCAAGCATGCAATGATCTTTATTTGTTCAAATGATAGCTTCGCCAGGAAGCTGGGAAACAGGGCTGAAGCCCTTCTCTGCAGATCAGTCAGATGCAAACTGAAGAACAAAGGAAATCAATCCCTGAGGCAGCTATTAAAGCTAATTTAAGGGAGATAAGCTCCCTAAAGTTATCAGTTCATTGGTAAAGTCTCTTGAGGACCGAGACTCACCAGTTCTTGGCCGGTTAATGACCAGAGTGGGCACCCCCACTAGTTCAGAGATCTGAATATCTCTCTCTAGACAATCAAGAGAAGTCATGAACAGACTGCTTCTCTGCAGAGGACCTCAAGTGTCCTATTTATAGGCCTCATGGCCTGAGCGTACCGCTGCTGCTTCAAGCATAGAAGCGCGAGCGAATTTAAGGCATTTACTGAGCCTTGAGAAAGGGAATAGTCTCCCTCGGAAATGCGCACATGAGGAATGATCTCCATTGTTAATGCAAGAGAAGTTATTTTAACTTCGGGAAAGGAAATAATCTTTCTCGTGATTAGCCAAAAGGCTGTTGGCCTCGGGAAAGGAACGACGTTCCAAGACCAATTTGAAGCGAATCTACTCCGGGAGGCTCGGACGCGGAGCTACCCAGACGCGGAGCTACTCAGAAGCAGAGCTACCTAGACGCAAAGCTACCCAGAGTCGCGAATCTACACGATTTCTCGGCGAACTTATCCTAAAGCAGGATTAAAAGCGAAGCTGAACTCAACCACCATGGCGACGTTCGTACTTCACATACCATCATTATCAAAGCAATTCAAAGTATTTCGAAGCCTGAACCATTCTATTGCAGACTTTTGAAAACTTTGAAGGGGGTCTTGTTGACACTTTAAAAAAGACAAGATTCTTACTGGCCTGAACGATGTTTAAACTTGTTGACTTTTACAAAAGACAAGTGACAGACAAGCTGACGACCAGTTTTTACCCATCTCCGAGGGACGAAGCAGCAACTTAGACTCTACTGATCCAGTGAAGCAGACAGTGAGCCTGGATTGTCTTTGAACAGACCTCAGCAGGTCTAAGATGCTAGGTTAGCTCAACACTTAGCATCACATGAGCCCAAAGGGATAGCCTCGCCTGAGAGGCTAAGATTGTCCAACTTCGCCTTGAAGCCATTCAAAGCTCTGTCAGGAAGCTAACTTATAGCTTCGCCTGAAGTATTCAAGTTAACTCCGCAGAGAGTTAGCTTCGCTTGAAGCTACACACAACCGCGCAGGAGGATTTCAGTAGCTTCGCCATAGATGTTCATCCAGCTCCGCTGAAGAACTTTCTTCTGACTTCGCCAGATGCTCCTTCCAGCTCCGCTGCGAGCTCGATGCGGCAGCTCCGTTGCGGGTCTGTCATGGTCAACCTTTGATCAATTAAATCTCCAGATGAGATCAAATCAATTCAGGATCAAGATCAAATCTAATCAAGATCAAATCTGAGATCATATTTGACAGTTGCTTGCCATAATCTCTTGACTCTCCTAAAACAAGTAAGAGGATCAGGGGAGATCTTCCAATTATATGGAAAGGATCAAAACAGATCAGGAGACCGACCTTCTAGCTTCGCAGAAGCTGATTCTAGCCTCGCAGCAAGCTACTTTCCAGATTTAAATAGACTGACTCAATCTGTTTCCATATTTTCAAGGGACAATTATACCCCTGCTCTCCCTATAAATAGCCCACCAGAGGCACGAGGAGAAAAGACCACCAGGCAGGAGGCGAGAGGCTAAAAAACAAAGAGACGGCTAAACAGAGACTTATTCTCTTGCTTCCAAGAATTCAGAGAGTTTAGAGAACTTCTTCTCTAATCAGGGTGCTAATACCCTAATACCTTCCTCTCAAGAAATCTCCGGAACCAGGCGAGAAGGAATTCCTAAGTGGAGGCAGTTTGAGAAGTAACAAGAGGGTTCTACCAACCTTCTGTTCTCCGATTCCCCGAACTAGGCGAGAAGGGAATCCTATCGATCGCATCGTCAAAGGGACAAAGTGGTCGCGCGCTGACCAGACTCCTATCGGCACACTTCTCCAGAATCTCCGATGAGATCTACTTGTAATCTTTTGTGTTACTTGTAATTTAGCTCCTCGACACTTTTTTTGTAAGTTTTCCCCTTTGCAAAATCAATGGAAAACAATCACAACACTTTGATCACCTAAAATCCTCTCACAACAAAGATCCCTATAGGATAGGTATAGCAATGGATAGCTCAAGTGTTTGTGAGAAAAATAAGGATTGATGTGGTGGTGAAAAACTCAAGAAAATCACTTTTGAAAACTCTTGATAAACTCTCCTTTTGAATGAAAGTATTTGGCTCTAAAACAAGTGGAGAAAACCTCTTAATAGAGTAGGAAAAACTAGCTTTAAAACTCTCCAAAAATCTTACCTAAAACAGCCCAAGAAAGTCCCCTTTTATAGGCTAACAAAAAACTAGCCGTTGGGCCAAATCAGCAGCCTGGACGGCTGTCGGTCGACCGCCCGATCGACCGGCCAACGGTCATATTTCTGACCATTGGGCCAGCGGTCGACCGGCCGGTTGATCGTGCCCTGGATACAGAGAGCAGAGCTCTCTGCCGGTCGACCGCCCGGTCGATCGGGGCCATTTCTAGAGAGCAGAGCTCTCTAGACAGTCGACCGGGTCGGTCGACCGACCCTCCAGCCAAACTAGGCGTGCACGCTTGTGCATGTCAGTCGACCGCTCGGTCGACCGACTCCTGTCTCGGTCAGCAAATTATAGGACTTAAAAACTTGGGTTTTTAACTTTAAATAAATCCTATAAAAATGTATAAATTCCACAAAAATCAGTTCTTATTATATCTTTGAAATACTAATATGTGTGACAAAAATTCAACACATATTTCAAACTATTTGAATCATTTTTGTGATCTAGAAATTTTACCTTAAACCAAAAACTGTACTTTCCGAAACTTGGATTTTGAAATGGAAAATCGTTTTCTCTAAAACACATGTAAATACAAAAACATGATATTGAAACAAGTTTGAAGCATATTGTATATGGATAGAATCCAATATACATGAAAGGTATTATATCTATGTTTTTGACTTGAAAACCAAGATTGGTTAAACCGAAAAACCAAAAACCAATAAATATGAAACTTGAAACTGAAAACTTGTGTGTGTATTGTGAACTTGAGCATATCACACTATCTAATCTTTACAATAGATCTAAACAAACTAAACTAAAACAAACCGAGGTCTTCTTGTAGAACGCCGTCTCCAAGTCGACTCGATCCAAACGTGATCCGCCAAGCTTGACTCCAAACGAGTGCTAGATGTGAACTTGACGCTTGAGCTCTTAAATCACCATGTGAAAGCTCCAAAACACCTTTGTTGAAGCTAATCACCTACTAATATCTTGGTTAAATATCTAAAACTAAATATCACAAGATTATTAGTAAACTATAACTACATGAGTTAATCATCATCAAAACTAGAGTGAAGGGCCTCTGGGCCAACAATCTCCCCCTTTTTGATGATGACAAAACTCATAGAGTTATATATGCATGGATTAAAGTTAAGCTTCATAGAAGCTCCCCCTTAACTCATGCATAGCAATAAACACTAAGAATATGTCCTGAATGCTCAATATAAATATGCATAAACATGTTAATGTATACCAATGAAATAAACATGCTCTTGATACCAACAAAAGTACCAACAAAAGATGATCTTTATACCAATAAAAGATGCTCTTGATACAAATGGTAAAAGATAACAAATATCAATTGAAAGTATATGAAAGTATATGGAAAAACTTTCAAACAAACATGCATATAAACACAAACATGCATATAAACTCCAAAATATTTCTCCCCCTTTTTGTCAATTCATCAACAAAGGGGTGCAAACAATAAAAAGGCATAGTAAATAATTTTCTTTCTTTATGCATAAAACAAAACAACAAAGGTATATAAAGAGAAGATGTTAAGCTTCCATTGCTGATTGGTAGTGAAAAGTGCATTTTTATCATAACATTTGCCATCACATTTTCATATTTATTCATTTAATTTTGCATATTTATTAATATTTTGTGATTTATTGTGTGCAGGCCTCAAAATAATAAAAATAAAAGAATAAAGCCTAAAAAGAGCCCAAAAGCCCATGTTTGAAGCCCAAGTGCAAAAGTGCAAATATCAAATGTCAAAAGTGCAAATACACAAGGGCTAAAGTTGCAAATATTAAAAGAAGAGGGAAGGATAGACTTCTATTCAACCCTAAATGCTTGCAGGATGAGGATAAAGGTCAAAGAAGAAGAGTTTAAAGATAAAAATGTTTCAAAAAATTCGGATTCAGACTGTACACGTTTTAGTATTTAGATCATAACTTTTGCTACAGATATTCAAATCCGATGATTCAAGATGATCCAGAAGGAAGACTTGAAGACCTACAACTCTTATGTTGATCACACTTTCCAATTCAGTCAGTAGATAAGCCAATTTCGGCGATCAACATGATAACAAGTTGCAGGATAAATTTGAACTTCTATGGATAAGTGCCACAAGTCTGGAGATAAGATTTTTTTGGGAGAGTCGTACCGGGACTCTACATCTTCCAGCTCCTATAAATACCCCTGCAGAGCAACAGAGAAGAGCGTCCAGCGCAGTACAGGGCCAAAATTAGGGTTTCTTCTAGGTTTTCTTCTTTTGTAATTAGGTGTTTCTTTTTATTTTCAAGAGAGAGAGAGAGGCTTATGTTGAGCGTGACACTGATGTACCTTCCTCTTCTCTGCCATTGTACTGATTAATAAAGGTAATCTTTTCTTTTGTTCATTGTTCTTATGTTTTACTTTTCTTTTTGTTTTCTTTTCTTTTTTCTCTTTGATCTATGTTGATTGTATATAAGCATGCAAGTGATTTCTGAAGCATGAGTATAACGAGTCTTAGCGAGAGCCAACGATATTTCATGGAGATGTTCTCCTCCTCAAGGTACGTATCAATTCATGCTTGCCAAGGCTTGATGATCTAATGCGAACAGGGGACTGAGATCAATCCTATGCTTTATGCGTTCATGCCTCCAAAGCAAGGTAGAAAGTGTTAAGATTTCATATTGTTCCTCAACTAAGGTTAGTATTTCTTTTATTTTATTTTCTTTTCTTTTCTTTTCTTTTTATAGATTAAATCACAACTCTTCTCCCAATTCTTTATTTGCCGACTCATTGTAAAATACCACCTTCTTCTTAACTTAGCTTAAAAATAAATAATTTTTAGGGTAAAACTTACAAACGCTTCCATCGCTAGTCCCTCCCTGAGGATCACGACCCGCATAGCCTTGCTACCGCGGATTAGTATTGAGCACCTCGCACACCTTTAATTCTCAGATCTAATATTCATATTTTCTGTGCAGGAAAACTCAGTCAACAATTTGGCGCCGTTGCCGGGGAGGGACGGTAAGTTTTTATCTCTAAAATAAAAAAAAATTAACTAATTATTCTTTTATTCTTTTCTGTTTGCAGGTTTGGAGAACAGGAAACAGAAAAACAGCAGCAGCAGTGGACATATAGCTACTCTGTACCTCTGCCCTCGAAGGCAGAGCAACAGAGACTACTAGTTTGCCGCGAAAACGCGGCAATAGCCGCAGATCCGCGGCAACAGTAGAGAACTACTGATTTATCTTTTTGCAGGTTGCTGCAATTTGCCATTACTGTTTACTGCTCTGTTGATTTTGTTCTGTGATAAACCTGTAACTGCTAATTAAATCAACAGTAAAAAAATTTGTTGCAAAAGTTAAAAATTGATTAGACGTTTGCATATTAGGCACGTGTCTTTTCAATTACTTTAATTTACTGTTGAAGAGTGCTGGAGCAAGGTACGTACGCATTGCATGTAGAGTAGGACTCATCTCTTGGTTGATTTTCTGCTTTGAGTGAATCTTATCTACTTATCTTGTACACTTGCACTAATTCATCTTAAGGGCATAACCCATTAACAAGATAAGTTGGGGATTTCATCACCCTTCCTTAGCCCAAAAATCATATCCCAAGCACTCACTAACCCAAGCCTAACTTAAAAATTAGTAGACGTTGGCCCTAGGGACATCTCAGACTCAATAGGAGATTATCCTAAGGGGGAACAGTGCTGGAAGTTGACTCTTGTCAAATCAGTGTCTAGGAAAGGGATTGAGGGCCGAAAGCCCGAAGATTGGTGGTTATTTAATTAAGGAACGTCTTTGACGGAAAACCTCCCACCAGTCGTCTAGGTCATAGGTCTACCCTAACTTAAGTTAGAATTTTTCTTTTTTGTTTGTTTATTTGTTTGTTTTCTTTTTCTTTGTTTGTGTTGGTGTGATATGGCATATAATAATAATTCTAATTTTAATCCATATTACACACCTAACTATTATTCGGATATTACCAACCCGGCATATCATAACTTTGACCAATCTAGTGTGCCGGAATGGTCTTATCCGAATGAAAGCCCACACCCTCCATCTTATGACTATAATTTCCATAATAATTTCAACTCGTCACAGAGTTCATGGGGTTTCGAGTCCCCCGAGTCTAATGTCCAACCACCTTGTCCTCCGTATCCACCTTGTCCACAATTTTCCCAAGATTCATACTCAGATCCACCCATTCAGAATAGAAATCCATCTATCTTGGAAATGATGAGTATGAATGAGTCCAAGCAACAGTCACCATCAATCTTAGACATGATGATGCGTGAGTCCACCGACTCACAACTTCATCACGATTACCCTTCCTATTTTCAAGTCCAATCAGAACATGATGCACCTATCGACTATGAAAGGATGCTTAAGGCCATGACTCAGGCTAGATTAGCTCGAGATCATGATATAGATCTGATGGTTCAATCCTTACGTTCTCACCGTCCGGCTAATTCTGATATCGCTGACCATTCTTTAAGAGCCGACGAACCAAGTTGCTTTGGACAACAAGATTCTATTTCAGTGCCATCATTTGAACTTGCCGAAACTCCAATTCTTGATAATTTGGCAAGTTTTTCCTTTCTTGAAATAGAACTTGAGCATGAATATGATCATGATCTTCCACTCGATGATTCAATTTTATTTCCTGATTCAATAATGACTCCAGTGTCTCCACCTGATTTCACTTTTCCCGAGTCAACATTGGATCCTGTTCCAATTCATAATGAAATTGAATCACCCATTTCAAATGATCATATTGAACTTGACCAATTGTGCAATTTTGAAAGTACTATGGATAAATTGGCAAGTTCTAATTTTTATATCATTGAACCCAATGAGATATGTGACCTAGATTCTCAAATCTATGATCAAGTTCAAATTCCTGAATCATTATTGACTCCTGTTCTGTTACCTGAATTAGGTAATATTTTAGAGTCAGTTTTGATTCCCACACCTATCATTGCTAAACTTGAATCACCAACATTGAGTCACATGCCATTGTGGGAAGATGATTGTGGACTTGAGCTTAAACTTATTGATTTGGACCCACTTCCTGAACTTAACCTAACTCCTGAGCCCTTACTTGATTTGAGCTTCTTCCCTGAGTCGGTATTCGTTCCAACACCTATAATGTCCAAGTCAATAATTCCATCTTTTCATACTCCATTTTGGGACAAGGAGGTTGACACAATTAACTCCGAAATTTATTATGAAATTTGGAAATTTGATGGGGTGGAAATACTTAAAAATGATTATAAATATATTTTAGTGGGTTATGTAAGGAAAATTTCTGGTGGGTTCCACCAAATTATATGTTATCTTGATTGGGTAGCAACGCTTGGCCCAATTAGACCACCTCCGGAACCACCACCTTAAGGTAACTTCCGCCTTCCCTTGTTCTGTTTCATGCATATATGCATACATTCATACATTGAGGACAATGCATGAGATAAGTGTGGGGGTGGGTTTTACTAACATACTAACATAGGTAGAAACTAACAAAATTTGCTAATAAAAAAAAAATTTAAAAAAAAATGTTATAAAAAGGAAATATTTTGACTTATTTTTTGAAAGAAATCTAAGTTAGTTTTAAGGATTAGGAAAATCATGATTAGGATTTCTAAAAACTTGGTCAAAATAAATAAATTGTTTAAATTTTAGGTATAGGAGGAGAAATTGAATAAATAATTAGTCTTGATTTTTACCTTAATGAAATGTGCATACCTAATGCATATCTAGGATTCTAAGACAAAGACCTTTGTGCCTCATATATATTAAAAAAAAAATCACTAATTAAGCTGGATACATGTGCCTCAAGAAGCATAAGTATTCACGCCTAAAGGTGAGTGTAAAAAAAAATATAAAATAATAAAACCTTAGTTTCGTGGCCTAGTTCACTCGAATTTGAGTCCGCGGGGTGTTTTCTCACCTGGTGCCCTAAAGCCGACCGGTTTGGGAGTCACCGACTTTAAGTTCGCTACATGGGTGGATTAGAAAGCCTAAACTAAGAAAAATTACTTATATGTACTAACACATCTAATAATCAATTAGTTAGGTATTAGGGCCTCAAGAAGGCTTGATACTTACACGAAAGAATATTAGATGAGTTATACATATCAAAAAAAAAATATATATATATATTAATAAATAATAAAGAGGCATGAGAGTCCAAGTTAAGGAATTCCTAGTAAAAACATAAGGATGCATATGATTTTTGGTAACGAAAAAGACTATATTAGAAATTCAATTTTAATTCTTACCTAAAATGGAAAACAATTAACTTTATAAAGACTAAGTTTGAAGAATGAATAAAAATGAGGATCCTAAAACTTATAGACTACTTAGTCTCTTCAAATATAATTCAAATATTTTCCTTTTTATGGATTTTGTGGGTGCAATCCGCTGAAAACCCTCACGAGACAACACTCGTCCTCTAGGGTAACCTAGAGGTTTAACGGCTTGTTGCACATGCTAAGTGCAACCGTGATTCCTACGAAAGTGAGTTAGGTTAGATTAATTTTTCTTTTTTTTTGTTTTTACTCGAGGACGAGCAAAAAGATAAGTGTGGGGGTGTGATTGGTAGTGAAAAGTGCATTTTTATCATAACATTTGCCATCACATTTTCATATTTATTCATTTAATTCTGCACATTTATTAATATTTTGTGATTTATTGTGTGCAGGCCTCGAAATAATAAAAATAAAAGAATAAAGCCTAAAAAGAGCCCAAAAGCCCATGTTTGAAGCCCAAGTGCAAAAGTGCAAATATCAAATGTCAAAAGTGCAAATACACAAGGGCTAAAGTTGCAAATATTAAAAGAAGAGGGAAGGATAGACTTCTATTCAACCCTAAATGCTTGCAGGATGAGGATAAAGGTCAAAGAAGAAGAGTTTAAAGATAAAAATGTTTCAAAAAATTCGGATTCAGACTGTACACATTTTTGTATTCAGATCATAACTTTTGCTACAGATATTCAAATCCGATGATTCAAGATGCTCCAGAAAGAAAACTTGAAGACCTACAACTCTTATGTTGATCAAACTTTCCAATTCAGTCAGAAGATAAGCCAATTTCGGCGATCAACATGATAACAAGTTGCAGGATAGATTTGAACTTCTATGGATAAGTGCCACAAGTCTGGAGATAAGATTTTTTTGGGAGAGTCGTACCGGGACTCTACATCTTCCAGCTCCTATAAATACCCCTGCAGAGCAACAGAGAAGAGCGTCCAGCGCAGTACAGGGCCAAAATTAGGGTTTCTTCTAGGTTTTCTTCTTTTGTAATTAGGTTTTTCTTTTTATTTTCAAGAGAGAGAGGCTTATGTTGAGCGTGACAATGATGTACCTTCCTCTTCTCTGCCATTGTACTGATTAATAAAGGTAATCTTTTCTTTTGTTCATTGTTCTTATGTTTTACTTTTCTTTTTGTTTTCTTTTCTTTTTTCTCTTTGATCTATGTTGATTGTATATGAGCATGCAAGTGATTTCTGAAGCACGAGTATAACGAGTCTTAGCGAGAGCCAACGATATTTCATGGAGATGTTCTCCTCCTCAAGGTACGTATCAATTCATGCTTGCCAAGGTATGATGATCTAATGCGAACAGGGGACTGAGATCAATCCTATGCTTTATGCATTCATGCCTCCAAAGCAAGGTAGAAAGTGTTAAGATTTCATATTGTTCCTCAACCAAGGTTAGTATTTCTTTTATTTTATTTTCTTTTCTTTTCTTTTCTTTTTGTAGATTAAATCACAACTCTTCTCCCAATTCTTTATTTGCCGACTCATTGTAAAATACCACCTTCTTCTTAACTTAGCTTAAAAATAAATAATTTTTAGGGTAAAACTTACAAACGCTTCCATCGCTAGTCCCTCCCTGAGGATCACGACCCGCATAGCCTTGCTACCGCGGATTAGTATTGAGCACCTCGCACACCTTTAATTCTCAGATCTAATATTCATATTTTCTGTGCAGGAAAACTCAGTCAACAATTGCATATAAGCATTACAAATCAAAACATAATGATACCAATTGAAAGATATAACAATCAAGTATGAAGGTATACATCAAAACATCATGATACCAATTTATGATATCAATTGAAACTAAACAAAACATTTTGAAACTAACAAAAATTTTGATATCAATTGAAGGATGTACATATATAAGTAGTCTTGATACCAATTGAAAAAATAACATATTTTGAAGAAACCAACAACAATTTTGATATCAATTAAAGGATATACACATATAGGTAATCTTGATACCAATTGAAAAGAAAAAAATTTGTACCAATTGAAAATATTTTATACTTTTGATACCAATAGGAAAACATAAACCAATCTTTTTGGTTAAATACCAAAATCATTTTGCAATAGAGATACCAAATAGAGAATAATATCAATTTAATATTCTTGATATCAATATTGAAAATGAAACAAATATCAATTGAAAATAATTTTCATTAGAAGCGTATGATACCAAAAAAAAATCAATTTCATTTTTCAATTATTTTTCTACATAAAGAGTGGAAGTAAGATACCAATGGTAAACAAAGATACCAATTGAAATGTAAAGCAATTGAAATGTAAAGCACGAATTTTCTCCCCCTTTATGAAATACCAATAGAAAATATGCATAAGCTTGTATAAGATACTAATTTAAAAATAATTGTCATTAAGGACTAATCAAGCTTATCATAACCAAATTTGTGCTCAAAGATATAAAGATATAGTAAGCACAATCAAAACACATATATGTATGAAAAATTAAATACCAATCGAAATTGATATTATTTGAAGTTAAAGCATACATATATAGAAACAAATATGAGTATACTAAATAGAAATCAATTGTGATACCAATTGAAAAACACAATAAAGATCAAGTGTATAACTCATACTTCCTACCACCCATATCATGCACAAGTTAAATAGATTTTCAATAATGCATACAAGGCATGGTCGCCCAACCAACCGCCCTTGGATGGGTAGGGGTTTTCAAAAATAAGTTTGAAAACAGTTTTAGCACAATTGAAAACTCTACCATACGAAGAATACGAACTAGTTAAATGATAAAATTTGTAAACTAGTAGAAATCCTTCAAGTAAGGAATAAAACAAAAATATATTTCATGAAATATGAAAATACACGATCATCAAACACTCAAATGTCTATAAGCACATATAATCTCATGAAAACAAATCATGAGTAAACAAGAATGAAAGTGAGTGTATAAGAGTTATGTGAAAATCATAATCATGAAAATAGACAATTAAGCTCAATGTGAAATTCCTTTATAAACATGAAAACATGAAAAATCATTTAATTTTCAATAATACAACTTCTAGGCATGTGTATGTTTTGTACAAACTAGAGTATACATACATATCCAAATATAAACGAGTCCACAAAAGTATATGCATGAAGGCAAGTGGCTCAAAGGATGTATATGTATAACTATTAGTTTAGACAAAATAGACATATACATGAAGCTAATCATAAACATGAAAACATGCATAAAAATAAGAATACAAGTCAAAATGTAAGAGTCATTAAAACTAGGCTATACTAGTACATCTAATGAATACAAATGAGCATTTAGGCACAAACATATAATAATCTATTTGTGGCTCACTAGTTGTACAAGCATATACTCAAGTTTTAATGAAAATTAACATCTAAACATGTAATCAAATCATGAAGCATAGAAACAAAACTCATATGATCATTATGGTAAATGCACATGTTATTAGAGCTACCTATACATAATAGCTAAACTTTAAAGAGAATACAAAATATGGGTTCATATAAACATGGGTGATCTCACATACTGTATATGTATGTCAATAGTCTAATAAGCATGGCATATGGCATATTGAGCATTAAAACAAGACATGCTATAAATGAATGATCTAAAAGCATGCAAACATAAATGAGGAGTAAGAGATTGTTACCAAAACCGTGAGGGTACATCTCTATATCTCCAAACCAAGGTGGTCCTCCCACCAAACACCCCTTGAAAGTGATGCATCCAAATTAGTCATCTTTTAGCTCGGAACGCATCCACCTCAAGGCACCATCACTCTCACGTCATGTGAGAGCCCACACCTACATCAAATAAAATAGGGGTGGTCTTTGGTACCCATACTCTTTTGGGTCCATCGGGGTTAGCTCCTTTCCTAACCCAAACAAACTTATTTGCTAAATTTGAATCATGTATCCTATCATAATAAAATTTAGCAAGGTGGCCCTTTGATCGGTCGCTAAGATTGCAAATTTATTATCATATTGTCATACTTATTATAAAATAAACTCTAATTTTTCCTAATTATTGTTTAATTTATTTGCAGGCTCATTCCTAAAGGAGAGTGAAGAGAAATGAGCCCAAAAGCCCATCAAATTCTGAATTAAATTAGAATAAATTCGACATCAGGGAATCAGGGCAAATCTTGGCAAATTAGAGATTTTGAAAACCTATTGAAATGAATCATCCCAAATCAAGAGGTTGAAGCCAAAGATCAAAGGCCGTTGTATCACAATTCCAGAGCTGTAATGAGAAATCCAGCTGATGATAAAACCAGAATGCGAAACCAGGAGGCACCATCCCCCGGCTGTGGCCACCTGGCCAGAGCTAGGCCGCGAAAACATGGGAAAAACTGTGTTTCCATGGTTTTGTTACTTCAGTTGGGGGAGCGTTTGCTCCCCCTATCTTCATACGCTCTCCTACATGGATTTTTGCCTATAAATACTGGGATTTTCAGAAGGACCAGGGGACGACCATGCAGAGATAGGATTTAGTCCACATTTTCATTTTTTAGTGTAGGTTTTTGTTTTTCTTTTCATGTAATTTTCAGTTTTAATTTATGTAAATCAGAGGAGATCAGAGTTTCATAGGAGAATGAGAACGAAGCTTGTGCTGAGAGTGACACCGGTGTAAGATTTTCTTCTTTTCTCTTATTGTTACAAAATCGAATCTGTAGTTTTCCTTTTGTATGTACTTTGTTTTTGTTCTTCTTCTTCTTCTCTACTTTTCTTCTTTTGGTACCAATTGCTATCCAAGTGAGTCTTAAAGCATCGAAAGAGCCTTGCCTTTGCGAGTGCCACCGATAGCTCATGACGATGGATTTTGAGTTTCATTTTGTATCACTTCATACTTGCAACGTCTTGATGATATAATGTGGAGGAGACGGGAATCAACTTTTATGGGCTATACGTTGATCGCCTCACTTCAAGGTAACTTCATTGCAAAAGATTCAAGGTAAGCATTTGGCCAAAAGGGGTAAGTAACTTTTAATTTCTTTCTTTTCTTTTAATTCTTTAGTTTAGAACACCACAATCACCCAAATCTCTTTCACTCTTTCAATTTTTTTGTACATATCATTTCTATTTTCTCCATCTTCTCTATCTATCACTTTCTTCCTAATTTAACTTTAACTCTTTTTCATTTTCTTTTAAAGAACTAAAGAAGAACTTTAACCACACTTTGTAGCATAAAAAAGAAGACTTACCAAAAAAGCTTCCATCGCTAGTCCCTCCTTTTGGATCACGACCCGCATAGCCACTTGCTATTGCGGTAGAATTGAGTAACTTGGACTTTTCATTCTTAGTTCTGAAATTCTGTATTTTTGTGCAGGTAAAACCTTAATCAAATTTTGGCACCATTGCCGGGAGGGACGGTAAGTTATTCTCTTTTTAGATTTACATTTTTGGTTAACTTTCTCTTTTGTTCTTGGTGTACAGGTTTGACAACAAGAAATTTTTGCTGCAGTGGACATATAAGTGGCCTTGGACTCTGCTCAAGAAAGCAGAGCCAAGAAGCCCTCAGATTTGCTACATTCCTGTGGCAATCTGAGTGAACTACTAATCTGTATTTTTTGCAGGTTGGCTGTAGTGCAAAGTTTAAAATCTGTAGTTATCTATTTTCATGTTTGTCTCACTGAATTTACTTTCTAACCTCAACAGTAAAATGATGTTTGTTAAATGCTAAAAACTGTTTAGACTTGCATTTAGGCACATGTCTAATTCGTTTACATTTTCCATTACTGTTGAAGAGTGCTAGAGCAAAGGTATGTGTGCATAACATCTAGTATAAGAACACTTTTGGATTGTTTATATTGCTTAAGTATTGCTTTTCTTGTACACTGCACTAAATTGATCTTAGGGTTTGTCCTATAAACAAGATAAGGTGGGGAAGTAATTACCCTCCCTTAGCCCACAAACAATCTCCTCACTCACTAACCCAAGCCTAACTAAAACTAAGTAGACGTTGGCCCTAGGGACATCTCGGACTCAAATAGGAGACTGACCTAAGGGGGAAGTTGATTTGAATCTGACTCTTGCCAAATCGGTGACTAAGGATGGGGATTGAGGGACGAAACCCCGAAGGCTGGTGGTTTGGCTTAATTAGGCCCGTCGCTTCTGCGCGGATACCTCCCACCAATCTTGCCCCTACCTGGCCGATCAACTTGTGGTCAGATTCGGCAATATACCCCCCCGTGGACAGTCTAACCAGTTAGGAGTCGTCTAGGTCTAAGGTTTACCCTAACTTAGGTTAGATTTTTTTTCTTTTTATTTGTTTGCTTATTTGTTTGTTTTTTTTCTTTGTTTGTGTGTTATTGTGTGATATGGCTTATAACAATAATTTTTCTAATTTTAATGGTAATCCATATTACACACCAACATCTTTTTTGGATATTACCAACCCGGCATATCATAACTTTAACCAACAAAGTGTGCCGGATTGGTCTTATTCGAATCAATATAACCCATGCCCCAATCTTATAACCATAATTTTCAGAATAATTTCAACTCTTCACAGAGTCAATGGGGATTCACCTCCCCCGAGTCCAATTTTCAACCAACTTGTCCTCCATATCCACCTTATCCATAATATTTCCAAGATTCATACTCAGTTCTGAAATCACCTAGAGGGGGGGTGAATAGGTGATAATGCTAATCTAGAAACTAAATGCGGAAGCTTAAAACAATTTTGCAACACACTTAATACAACCAACAAGTGTAACCGAATTCCCCGTGAAGGGCTCTGGACTAACTCCTCTTGATTCCCCTAGATATGGGTTGAGGTGCTAAATGAAGCTCTTGTGGTTAAGTACAAGTGAGGCAAACACATGCAAACCAAGCATATAAATGATATAGTAATATGAAACAATGCAAGGCACAACACAAGTATGAATGATATGGCAATATGAATAATGCAATGCACAAAAGTAAAGAGAGAGAGTTAGAGAGACAATGGATCAAACGCAAACACAAAGATATGTTTCGAGGTTCGAGCCCCTAGCTCTACGTCCCCGCCTTCACCGAGAAGGATTTCTAATCCACTAAGGAGTACCGAACTCCTCTCTCAACCTTACAAATGCCACCGAGGCAATACAACCACAATCCACCTCTACCGAAGAGGGATAGGCCCGTAGCCAACAACCAAACTCCACCTCTCACTAGAGGGAGCAAACACAAAGCCTCAACCTCTACCGAAGAGGGAGCAACCCAACAATGAAAAGGGTTTTACAACAAGTGATCCAAAAAGACCACAAACTCAATCTCTTTTCCACAAACAAAAGATCCTAAATAGATTAGGATAGATGATAGCTCAAGTGTGGAAAACTAGGTGTTTGGAAAATAAAAACTCAAAGAAATAATCTTGAAAAAACTCTTGAAGATAATAGAAATGAAGAACAAACACAAATCTCCCAAAATACTATTTTCTTTGATTTTTCCAAAAACCAAAAACAATACAAAGATAAATCTTTTTGGCACAAAACTCTTTTGAAAACTTGTTTAAAACAGTAGAGAAAGTCTGGAAATTTTGAGTCTAAAAATCTTAACCAAAATCCCAAAGAAATGGGGTTTATATAGGCCAAACAGAAAACTAGCCGTTAGGCTGATCTGTCAGCCTGACAGGCTGACGGTCGACCGGCCGGTCGAGAGCAAAGCTCTCTGGCCGGTCGACCGGTCCGGTCGACCGTGCCCTGTGCCTGGCCAACGTGCACAAGTCTGTGCACGTCGGTCGACCGAGCGGCTCTGGAACACGGTCTACCGTCCCGGTCGACCGCCAGAGCCTGGCAGGCAGCAGTTTGGGTCAGAAAAACTTGTTAAAAAATATTCTAATAAATACTTAAAAATCTTCTAAAAATCCCCAAAAATAGTTTTAACATTTTGCATTGATATATAAACATGTGATAAAAAGTTCAACTCAAATATCAAGTAATTCAAACTATTTTTGTGTTTTGAAAGTTTTACCAAAAACCAAAAACTGTATTTTATCAAACATGTATTTTTCTCAATAGGAAACTCATGAATAGACATATCAAAATAAGTTTGTTTAAGATATGAAGCATGTATGTATATTGAACATATCTAATATACATAAAAACCATTTAAACTTATTTTGATCTAAACTATTCATGAAAACCAAAATCCATCGTCGTGGGCTATTGGTAGCACTCGCAAAGGCAAGGCTTTTTCGATGCTTTTAGACTCACTTGGATAGCAATTGTACCAAAAGAAGAAAAGTAGAGAAGAAGAAGAAGAACACAAAAACAAAGTACATACAAAAGGGAACTACATATTAGATTTTATAACAATAAGAGAAAAGAAGGAAATCTTACACCGGTGTCACTCTCAGCACAAGCTTCGTTCTCCTTCTCCTATGAAACTCTGATCTCCTCTGATTTACATAAACTAAAACTAAAAATTACATGAAAAGAAAAATAAAAACCTACACTAAAAAAATGGAAAAATGGACTAATTCCTATCTCTGCATGGTCGTCCCTCTTTTACAGTGAAAAACCTGCCTTTTATAGGCAAAACCCCAGAGGGGGGGAGGCGTGAGAAAATAGGGGGGGACAAACGCTCCCCCAATTGAAGTAACAAAACCGCGGAAACTCGGTTTTGGCCGCGTTTCCGCGGCCTGGCTGTGGCCGGTGGCCACAACCGGGGGGTGGTGCCTCCTGGTTTCGTGTTCTGGCTTTATCTACAGCTGAATTTCCCGTTTCAACTCAAGAATTGTGATAAAACGACCTTTGATTTTTGGTTTCAACCAATTGATTTGTAGGGATTTGTTTCAATCGGTTTTCAACCTCTCTGATTTGCCAAGATCTGCCCTGATTCCCTGATTTCGAATTTATTTTGATTTAATACAGAATTTGATGGGCTTTTGGGATCATTTCTCTTCACTCTCCTTTAGGAACGGGCCTGCAAATAAATCAAACAATAATTAGGAAAAAGCAGAGTTTATTTAATAATAGATATGAGAATATGATAATAAATGTGCAATCTTAGCGACCGATCAGGAGGTATCCGTGGTAAGCAACGGGCCTTAATTACGCCAAACCACGGTATTTTCGAGGTGTAACTCTTAAACCCCAACCTTAGATACTGATTTCACAAGAGTAGGATTCAAACAAGTTTCACACTCGGTTAATCTCTTAATGAGTCTGAGATATCCCTAGGGGCCAATGTCTGTCAATTTTTATTAGGGCTTGGGTTGTGTGAGGGGGGAGATGATTTTTGGGCTAAGAAAGGGTAATAACTTTTCCACCTTATCTTGGATGGGTTTTGTCCTTAAATTCAATTCGTGCAAGTGTGTAATATAGACAAGAATATAACACAAAGCGAGTAAATCACCCACGTGTTTGTCCTATGCTATATGCAATGCCATATGTACACCTCAGTCTAGATCACAATAACAGAACAAAATACAGTATATTAGAATTGAAATTGACACGTGCCTAAATGCAAATGTCTAAGCTGTTTTAAAAGCGTTCAATTTACCGTATTTTAGTTCTTTAATTTATTACATTGTGTAGGCAATCAAAAAAGAAAATTAACAGCAGAATATATCAATATATGCAACGTGCAAGAGCCCTGCAAAAGATGAAGTCCAAATGCCACACAAATGCCACGTTTTCACGGGTTTTCTTGGGTTTCTGCAGCATAATTATAGAAGCAGGGTCCCTGTTTTCTAGAGCAAGTACATGCAAGTAAAAGGAGAATTCTGCAATATTCAGTTTCTATAAAAATTAACTTACACACCAAAACAGAAAAGAAAATATTAACAAAAATGTGAGTTAAACCATTCCCGTCCCTAGCAACGGCGCCAAAATTTTGATCGGGGCAAAACCAGCACTTGAAAATATTTATTATTAAATCAGTATAAAGTTTGTGTGTGCTAATGTTCCCTTGATACTTCCGTTATAGCATGATGGCTATACGGGTCGAATCTATAAAGACAGGAGGCGATAGAAGCATTAACAGTTTAGGTATATGTTAGTTGTTAACAATTTCTTTTTTATTAAAGAATGAGAAAAAAAGAAAAGAAATTCAGAAGTGATAGGTGAGAAGGCGATGAAATCGGCGAAGTGAAAAACAAATAAGAAGTGGTTGTCAATCGGTAAAAGAAAACAAGAAAATACAAACAAAGTGAAAAGTGAAGTTATTTGGAAGTGGGTTTGAAAACAAAAAGAATATGAAACAAAGGTGAACTTAGAGGATGGTAAAAACAATGATAGAAAAAATGATAAAAGGTTTTGGAAATGATTTTTAAAACAAAGAAAAAAGAAAGAAGAAAATTATGAAAGAAAACTCATGGCTACTAACTACTAGTTGCTCCACTAACTATATGAATCTCTTAGTGATAGTTGCCTCACATGGATCCTTGGCCATCACTAGTCCTTGGTTTCAAGAGACGATACAAAGTATGACACATAAGATTGTTCATCAACATCCAAACCACACATCCATACCACACAACAAGTTGCAAGCTTCTATTAAAGCATCAAAACCAAGTAGAGGTGAGCATGAAATAAAAAAGACATTGCAAGTTAGCTTGTTAGTGGGTTAGATGTTAGAATGTTAGAATGTTAAAATCCATCATCATGAGCAATCAATGACTCTTACAAGAGCAAGGCCTTATAGATGCTGTTAGATTCATGTAGATTATCAAGTAAGTAGTTAGCTAGTTAGTGATTAGTAGTTAGATTTGAAATCACCTAGAGGGGGGGTGAATAAGTGATAGGCTAATCTAATGAACTAAATGCCGAATTTAAAAACTAATTGCAACAACACTTAATACAACCAACGAGTGTAGTCGAATTCCCGGTGAAGGGCTCTGGACTAACTCCTCTTGATTTCTCTGAATAAGAGTTGAGGCGCTATGTAAAGCTCTCGTGGTTAAGTATAAGTGAGGCACACAAACACACAAGCATGTATATGATATAGCAATATGAATCAATGCACAAAGTAAAGAGAGAGAAAGTAAGAGTCAATGGATCAAGCGCAAACAACAAGATTTGTTTCGAGGTTCGAGCACCCAGCTCTACATCCCCGCCTTCACCCAGAAGGATTTCGAATCCACTAGTTTGTCCACACAGGACTCCCACATAGGGAATCTCCACCGAGGATTTGGGGCAATACAATAACTAGGAGCACCCAACTCCTCTCTTTACAACCACAACCTCTCACTAGAGGCTAAGCACCAAGCCAACAAAACTATCACCTCACAACTTGAGGGATAAGCACAAAGCTAAACAAGGATCACCTCACAACTTGAGGGATACAACCCAATTGCACAACCTCCTCAACACTATGAGGGAAAGGCACAAAGCCAAGCAATAATTAGGGTTTACAACTTAGTGATCAAAAGATCACAAACCAATCTCTTTTTCTCACAAACACAAAGATCCTATAGGTAGGATAGAATGAAGCTCAAGTGTGTGAAAAACCAAAGGAATGGAAAACAAATACTCAAAGAAAATCCTTGGGAAAAACTGAAATCAAGATAAAGAAGTTGAATCAAAAACACTTTTCCCAAAAACACTTTTCTTTGATTTTCCAAACCCTAGAAAAACACCAAATAGATTGTAAACTTTAGAGCCCAAAACTTCTATTTGATTGCTATAAAAACACTGGAGAGTAGATAAAATATTAGCTCAAAAGTTCTTCGAGAAAACTGGCCACAAATGGGGTTTATATAACCCTTAAACAAAAACTAGCCGTTGGCAGCAAATAAGGCCAGTTTTGACCTTCCGGTCGACCGGCCAACGGTCGAATTCTGATCGTTGCCAACTGCCGGTCGACCGCCCGGTCGACCGGGCCCTGAACCAGAGAGAAACGGCTCTCTGGCCGGTCGACCACCCGGTCGACCGGAGCAACCCGAGAGTGGGTTGCTTTCAGTCGGTCGACCGCTCGGTCAACCGGCTTAAAGGGCAAGCCAGCGTGCATGTTCTAGTGCACGTCGGTCGACCGGTCCGGTCGACCGATTCTGGGTTCGGTCGACCGGTCCGGTCGACCGGTCCGGTCGACCGCCAGAGCTTGGCAGGCTACATTATGGGACAGAAAACTTAGGTTCTTAATGTCTTAAAAATTCCCATAAAATCTCTAAAATTTCACAAAAATAGTTTATTATTATACATTGAAATACAAACTTGTGTGAAAAATTTCAACACAAATTCTAAACTTTTTGAACCATTTTTGTGTTATGGAAAAATTACCGAAAACCAAAATCCGTATTTTTCCAAACTTAGATTTTTCAAATGGAAATCCGATTTTTCCAAAACTCATTCAAATACAAAAACATGATACTTAAACACATTGAAGCATGTTGCATATGGACATAAGTCCAATATACATGAAACACATATATATATCATGTTTTTGACTTTAATAACAAAAATATGTTTTGTTAAAATACCAAAACACCAAAACTCATGAATAGGCATATCAAAATAAGTTTGTCTAAGATATGAAGCATGTATGTATATAAAACATATCTAATATACATTTAAACAATGTAAACTTGTTTTGAAACTTATCTATTCATGAAAACAAGATCGGTTAAACCAAAAACCGAAAACCAATATCCAAAACATAAAACGTGTGTGTGTTGTGAACTTGAGCATATCACACTATTCTAATCTTTACAAATGGATCTAAAACAAACTATAAACTATGTACCGAGGTCTTCTTGACGAACTCCGTCTTCAAGCCGACTCGATCCAAACCGTGATTCACCGAGCTTGACTCCAATGAGTGCTATATATGATCTTGTCGCTCGGGCTCTTGAATCACCATGTGAATAGCTCCAAAACACCTTTGTTGAAGCTAGTCACCTACTAGCATCTTGATTAGAGATCTGAAACTAAAATCACAAGATTATTAGTACACATAACTACATGAGTTAATCATCATCAAAACTAGAGTGGAAGGCCTCTGGGCCAACAATCTCCCCATTTTTGATGATGACAAAACTCATGGAGTTATATATGCATGGATTAAGCTTCAAGGAAGCTCCCCCTTAACTCATGCATCACAATAAACAAATAAATATGCAATGAAAGCTCATAAAACAAGTATGCAAATATAAGGAGATAAACATGCATAAATAAGCATGAAACAAACACATCAAATTTTTTTTTTATTTGCAAAACAAAACAATATGCATGAACATAAAGCCATTTAAAGCATGGGTGTCTCAAATAACTAACAAGTATATTTGAGTCCAAACTGCAAAAGCCGAATCATAATGAGCAAACACATGTTAAAGATCTTCATTAAGAGATGCTCTAAGTGTCTTAAGTGCTAATGCATTAGCCTTTTTATGCTTGCTAGCATTAGGGTAGGATTCTTGAGTAGTGGCTTGATAAACTAGATGTCCTAGGCTTTTTAAATGACAACTCATCTTGGCCTTCCAAATATCATGTCTAGAAAAATCAAACATAGGAGGGCTATCCATGAGTGCAAACTAAATGTGTGCAAATGAGAATGCAAATGAAGATTAGCAAACCAAGATCTCACTCCTAGGTGGTTAAACCTGAATATCAGGAGCGTAGGCTCTGATACCAATTGAAATCACCTAGAGGGGGGGTGAATAGGTGATAATGCTAATCTAATGAACTTAATGCGGAATTTAAAAAGTAATTGCAATTACACAAATGCAACCAACTAGAGATGCACACACACAAGCCAAGCATATAAATATGAATGATAATTATGAGATGATGCAAGGCACAAAGTAAAGAGAGAGAGAGAGATAGAGTAAGAGTCAAGGGATCAAGCGCAAACAACAAGATATGTTTCGAGGTTCGAGCACCCAGCTCTACATCCCCGCCTTCACACAGAAGGATTTCAAGTCCACTAGCTTGTCCACAAAGGACTCCCACAAAGGGAACCTCCACCGAGGATTTGGGGCAATACAATCACAAGGAGTACCCAACTCCTCTCCTTACAAACACAACCACCTCCTTGAGGCACAACACCAAGCCAACAAACAATCACCTCACAACTTGAGGGATTAGCACAAGACAACACAAGGATCACCTCACAACTTGAGGGATACAACCCAAATGCACAACCTCCTCAACACAATGAGGGAAAGGCACAAAGCCAAGCAAAGATTGGGTTTACAACTTGGTGATCAAAAGACCACAAACAATCTCTTTTCCCACACAAAGATCCTATAGAATAAGATAGTATATGTAGCTCAAGTGTGGAGAAAACCAAAGGAATGGTAATCAAAAACTCAAAGAAAATCCTTGGGAAAAACTAGAAACCAAGATGAAGAAGTTTAATCAAACACTTTTCCAAAAACCCTTTTCTTTGATTTTCCAAACCCTAGCAAAAACACCAAATAGATTGTTCAATTAAAGCCCAAAAACTTCTTTTGATTGCTGTGAAAACACTAGATAAAGCTCAGAAAATTCGTCCAAAAATTCTTAGTGAAAACTGGTCACAAATGGGGTATTTATAGCCCCTAGAAAAATATAGCCGTTGGCAGCAGATCTTGCCGAAAATGAACTACCGGTCGACCGGTCGGTCGACCGGCCAACGGTCACATTTGACCGCTGGCAGCTACCGGTCGACCGCCCGGCCGACCGGACCAGATACAGAGAGCAACCTGCTCTCAGTCGGTCGACCGTGCGGTCGACCGGCTTATGGGTAAGCCAGCGTGCACGTATCTGTGCACGTCGGTCGACCGCTACGGTCGACCGTCTACTTGGTACGGTCGACCGTCCGGTCGACCGATCTAGCCTGGCAGCAGCAGTTCTGGTTAGAAAAACATGTAATTTTTAATTCTAAAAATTCTCATAAATCTTCTAAAAATCTACAAAAATAGTTTTCTCATTTTACATTGAAATACAAACTTGTATTAAAAAGTTTCAACACAAATCTCAAACATTTTGAACTATTTTTGTGTTATAGAAATTTTGCCAAAAACCAAAAACTGTATTTTCTAAAACTTGGATTTTGAATAGAAAATACGTTTTGTCCAAAACTCATCCAAATACAAAAACGTGATATTTAAACATATTTTGAAGCATGATGCATATGGATAGAAATCCAATATACATGAAACATATACATATCATAGTTTTTGACCTTAATTCCAAAAATATGTTTTGTTAAAAATACCAAAACATAAACACATGAATAAGTAAGTCAAAACTAAGTTTGTCTAGGAAGTTGAAGCATGCATGTATATAGACAAATCTAATATACATTAAACCATGTAAACTTGTTTTGAATCTATCTATTCATGAAAACCAAGATTGGTTAAACCTAATACCGAAAACCAACAAAAACAAAACATGTGTGTGTTTTGTGAACTTGAGCATATCATACTATTCTAATCTTTACAAATGGATCTAAAACTCAAACTAAACTAGGTACCGATGTCTTCTTGTAGAGCGCCGACTCCAAGCCGACTCGATCCAAAACTTCGTGATCCACCGAGCTTGACTCCGATGAGTGCTATTTATGATCTTGTTGCTCGGGCTCTTGAATCACTATGTGAAAGCTTCCAAACCATCTTTGTTGAAGCTAATCACCTACTAACATCTTGATTAATAATCTGAAACTAAAATCACAAGATTATTAGTACACATAACTACATGAGTTAATCATCATCAAAACTAGAGTGGAAGGCCTCTGGGCCAACAATAACTACATGAGTTAATCATCATAAAAACTAGAGTGGAAGGCCTCTGGGCCAACAAGTTCGACCAGTCCAAAATAGAAAACCAACAATTTTGGAAATGAGTATGTATGAGTCCAAACAACAATCACAAAATCTGATGGACTCACAATTTCACCACCAATTCCAAAATAACACTTCATTTTTTCAAGACCAATCGCAACAAAACGATGAACCAATCAACTATGAAAAGATGCTTGAAGTTATGACTCAGGCTCAAAACGCTCGTAATCATGACATAGATATGATGGTCCAAACTCTACGTTCTCACCGTTTGGCCAGTTCTGATATCGCTAACCATTCTGCTAGAGCCGAAGAGTCATGTTGTTTTGGAAAATAAGGTTCCATTTCAGCACAATCATTTGAACTTGCCTAAACTCTAAATTTTGAAAGTGACATTGATAATTTGGCAAGTTATCCCTTTCTGAAATTGAACTTGAGAATGAATATGATCATGAACCTCAACTTAGTGATTCAATTCTACTTCCTGATTCAATTATGACTTCGGTGTCTTCACCTAATTTCAATCTTTTTCCCGAGTCAATATTGGATCCTGTGCCAATTCATAATGAAATCGAATCGCCCATCTTTGATGATCATCATATTGAACTTGACCAATTTTATACTTTTGAAAGTCCCATTGACAAATTGACAAGTTCTCATTTTTATATTGAACTCAATGAGAAATGTGACCTAGATTCTCAATTTTGTGATCCAGTTCAAATTCTTGAATCAATATTGACTCCTGTTTTGTTACCCGACTTGAGTAATATTTTAGAGTCAGTTTTGATTCCCACACCTATCATTCTTGAACTTGAATCACCAATATTAAATCACATTCTATTGTGGGAAAATGAATGTGGACTTGAGTTTCAACTTCTTGATTTGGACCCACTTCCTGAACCAATTTCGACTTCTGAACCTTTACTTGACTTAAGTCATTTTTCTGAGTCGGTATTAGTTCCCATACTTTCAAAGTCCAAGTCAATCATTCCATCTTTTCAAACTCCATTTTGGGACAAGGCGGTTGACAAAATTGACTCCGAAATTAATATGAAATTTGAAAATTAGATGGGGTTAAATTTTTAATAAAAATAATTCATGTATACTTCATTTTAGTGGGTTATATTAGAGAGATTTCTGGTGGGTTCCTCCGAACTCCATGCAAATTCGTTTGGGCCGCATTTCGTGGACCAATCAGACAACCACCGGAACCACCACCTTAAGGTAGTATTTTCCTTCCCTGTCTTCTTTTTCATGCATCTATGCATTAATTCATACATTAAGGACAATGCATGAGATAGGTGTGGGGGAGGGTTCTAACATAACTTAGGTTTTTCTTTTTATTAAAAAAACTTTTTTTTTACATTTTCTTTACTTTTAAAAACTTTTTGAAAATAGAAACAATATTTTGACATAATTTTTGTAAGAAATTTAGTCAATTTTAAGGAATAGGAAATCAAAATTAGGATTTCTTAAACTTGGTCAAAATAAGATTATTTGTTTAATTTTTAGGGTTAGGAAGATAATTTGTCAAAGTAATTTAGTCTTGATCTTTACCTTAATGAAATATGCACACTTCATACACTTACACACTTAAGGTTCAAAAACAAAGATTCTTATGCCTTGTAAAAAAAAAAAATCTATGAAAGATGAACAAATCTAATTATTGATTAGCTAGGTGCTTTGGCCTAAGTAAGCCTTGGTATTTATGCGAAAGATGATTAGATAAGTTTGAGAAAAAATACATATAAATCCTCTGATTAAGCTTGGTATTTGTGCCTAATAAAGCATAAGTATTCATGCCTAAAAGCGGTTCATATAATAAAATCCTTAGTTTTGTGGCCTTGTTTGCTCGAGTCCTTAAGTTCTTGGGGTGTTTTCTCACCCGGTGCCCTAAGACCGTTTGGTTTAGGAGTCACCGATTAAATGCTCGTTACATGGGCAGATTAGAAAGCCTAATAGAACTAAGGAATAATACCACAAAATATATATATATATATAAATAAATAAGGCATAAGAGTTAGAGTTAACGAACCCTTAGTCAAAATTTTCACAGTCACAAGGTGCATATGACTTAGGGTAAAGCAATAGACTAGATGAGAAGTACAATTTGACTCCTTACTTTGATTGATAACAAATTTTTGAATAGAGACTAAGTTTAGGAATGAAAAATTCAGTTTTCCTACAACTTATATATTACTTAAAACTTACAATAATATTTCAAATATTTTTCTTTCAAAATGTGTTTTCAAAATACTAACATTTTTCTCTTTCTTTACGAATTTTGTGGGTGTAATCCACTAAAAACCCTCACGAGATAAAACTCGTCCTCTAGGAGAAACCTAGAGGTTTAACGGCTTGTTGCACATGCTCAGTGCAATCGCGTGACCTGCGAAAGTGGTCTAATAATCCTTAGTATAGTTTAGTTGTTTTGCTCGAGAACGAGCAAAAGATAAGTATAGGGGTGTGATCGGTCGCTAAGATTGCACATTTATTATCATATTCTCATACTTATTATAAAGTAAACTCTGTTTTTTCCTAATTATTGTTTAATTTATTTGCAGACCCATTCCTAAAGGAGATTGAAGAGAAATGAGCCCAAAAGCCCATCAAATTCTGAATTAAATCAGAATAAATTCAACATCAGGGAATCAGGGCAAATCTTAGCAAATCAGAGAGGTTGAAAACTGGTTGAAATGAATCATCTCAAATCAAGCTATTGAAGCCAAAGATCAAAGGCCGTTTTCTCACAATTCCAGAGCTGTAACGAGAAATCCAGCTGAACATAAAGCCAGAACGCGAAACCAGGAGGCACCATCCCCCGGCTGTGGTCACCTAGCCACAGCCAGGCCGCGAAAACGCAGGAAAAATCGCATTTTCACGGTTTTGTTACTTCAGTTGGGGGAGCGTTTGCTCCCCCTATCTTCATACGCTCTCCTACGTGAGTTTTTGCCTATAAATACTAGGATTTTCAGAAGGACCAGGGACGACCATGCAAAGATAGGATTTAGTCCAATTTTCCATTTTTTAGTGTAGGTTTTTATTTTTCTTTTCGTGTAATTTTCAGTTTTAATTTATGTAAATCAGAGGAGATCAGAATTTCATAGGAGAATGAGAACGAAGCTTGTACTGAGAGTGACACCGGTGTAAGATTTTCTTCTTTTCTTTTATTGTTATAAAATCGAATCTATAGTTTCCCTTTTGTATGTACTTTGTTTTTGTTCTTCTTCTTCTTCTCTAATTTTCTTCTTTTGGTACCAATTGCTATCCAAGTGAGTCTTAAAGCATCGAAAGAGTCTTGCCTTTGCGAGTGCCACCGATAGCTCATGACGATGGATTTTGAGTTTCATTTTGTATCATTCATACTTGCAACGTCTTGATGATATAATGTGGAGGAGACGGGAATCAACTCTTATGGGCTATACGTTGATCGCCTCACTTCAGGGTAACTTCATTGCAAAAGATTCAAGGTAAGCATTTGGTCAAAAGAGATAAGTAACTTTTAGTTTCTTTCTTTTCTTTTAATTCTTTAGTTTAGAACACCACAATCACCCAAATCTCTTTCACTCTTTCAGTTTCTTTATACATATCACTTCTATTTTCTCCATCTTCTCTATCTATCACTTTCTTCCTAATTTAACTTTAACTCTTTTTCATTTTCTTTTAAAGAACTAAAGAAGAACTTTAACCACACTTTGTAGCATAAAAAGGAGACTTACTAAAAAAGCTTCCATCGCTAGTCTCTCCTTGTGGATCACGACCCGCATAGCCACTTGCTAGTGCGGTAGAATTGAGTAACTTGCACTTTTCATTCTTATTTCTGAAATTCTATATTTTTGTGCAGGTAAAACCTTAATCACCCTTACGTCCACAATGTGTACATGTGTACACATGAGCATACATAGTGTTGGTGCATGAACGTGAGGAGCATTTGTATGCCGTGTATGGTGTGCATGCATAAATGGAACTTGTTTCTTTCGAAACATAGATTCCAAACGTGTGTGGTTCAAAGCACATTGGCTCAAAGTGGAGCCCAAACAATCAACACTCTTCTTTAAAACATTTATATCATTTTTAATAATGGAAGAAGAAGTGAAGCATGCAATAGGTAAGTTAGAAGGTGAAGCTATACTAGCATGGCAAACATGAGAATCAATATCATTTTGCAAAGAAATATTTTTCTTAGAAACCAAATCTAAATCCTTTGAAATAGAAACAATTTTGTTTTTCAAAGTTTCATTCTCTTTTATAACAAAATCGAGTTTTAAAGTTAAATCCTCATTTTTCTTTAAAACATTTTCACAATCATTTTTACTTTTCAAGATCTTGTTTTCATTTAGGGCAAGATCAAGTTTAGATTTCAGTGAATCCCTTTCATATGAAATCTCATCCCTTTCTTGCAAAACAATATCAAATTTTGAAGACAAGTCCTTATTTTCTTTAGTTAACTTAAAAGTTTTCTTTTTCAAAACTTTGTATTTCTCTAATAATTTTTCACAAACAATTGAAAGTTCTTCATTCAAAGCATCGGCATCAACTAAATCATCTAGTTGAGATTCCGAATATACTTCAAGGGAGTCATTCCCTTGGATCATGTAGCATTGTTGTTCGGATTCATCCTTACTAGATTCATCCTCCACAATATTCGTTGGTTGAAGCTTGGAGGAGGTCAAAGTGTTCCACACTACAAAAGCGGAATCACAATGAGAAATCATAGAAAGATATTCTTTGTTAAGCGTGCTACTAAGTGCCGTTAGGGCTTGTGCATTGGCCTCTATATGCTTGCTATTACCAAGATAGGATTTCTTGGCAGCGGCAAGGAAAACATGCAAGCCTAGGGTTTTTAGATACATACTCATCCTAATCTTCCATACGTCGATGTTGGAAACATCAAACATAGGAGGGGTCAAGCAATCCATGAGTGTGTGTAAATAATATAAGTGTGCAAATATAAATCTAGATTAGCAACCAAGATCACACTCCAAGGTGGTTAAACCTAATATCAGGAGCGTAGGCTCTGATACCAATTGAAATCACCTAGAGGGGGGTGAATAGGTGACTAGCTAATCTAATGGTCAACTAATGCGGAATTAAAACTTATTTATGCAAACTAAACTATTATGCACAACACACCAAGTATAACCTAAAAGTGTAGCTGAATTTCTCGTGAAGGGCTCTGGACTATCTCCTCAAGATTCCTCTAGATAAGAGTTGAGGTGCCGCTTTGGCTCTCTTGGTTGAATACAAGTGTGAGCAAACAATCCCCAAGCATATAACAATTAAGCACACAATATATCAAGCATGTAAAGATAAAGACAATATTAGCAAGTAAGATATAAAGACAAGTAAGAGATAGAGAGAGCAATCGCAAACACGGGAGAATTGTTTCGAGGTTCAAGCACACTTGCTCTACGTCCCCGCCTTCAACACTATGAAGGATTTCCACTAAAATCGATCCCACCGGATCACTCGGTGCTGAAACATCTACAAGGAGTTCATACTAGAACTCTTGGACTCTCTAGTCCCTCTCTTGTTCCCGCAAGAACAACACACCGCAAGCACGCAAGCTTGCCGAGGCCACACCTCAACACCGAGTTCTCACTAGAACTCGAAACACCGCGAACACATAAATCCGCCTCCTCAAAGAAAGAATGAAAACTTTGGTGATCACAACACTTTGATCA
>JAVJIF010025296.1:0-64016 GCA_038442645.1 Agave tequilana | reverse complement strand
TTTTGGGCCCTATTTACCTCTGACAAGGCCTAGTTCATGCCAATCGGGGCTGAAATTAGACTGTTAGTCAAACTTGTCTATTAAGACTAGATATAACGTTAATTTATAATATTTGTATAATGACACTATGTAATACTACTCGTGGCTCTTGAAATCATATTTTTTTTTCCAGTTTGGGCCCTACTAGAATCTTATAAGACCTAGTTCTGCAAATCGAAGATGAAAGTTTTGACTTTTGGTCAAACTTTCCTATTAAACTAGAAACAAACTATAGTAATTGTACATTGAAACTATAGACGGCTTTTGAAAATCATATTTTCTCCTCGTTTAGGCACTATTCGGCTCTTATAAGTCTGCTTCAGGTCAATCGGGGCTGAAAGTGTGACTTTTCGTCCACTTTTCAATTAAGCCTTGAAACAAGGTTAATTAGTAGTAATTGTGTATAAAAATTATGTATGCCACTCCCAGCTCTTGAAAACCATATTTTTCCCTGACATCAGCGTTATTCGGCTCCAATAAGGCCTAGCTCAGCCAATAAGGGCTGAATTTTGATTTTGGGTCAATCAAACTTTTCGATTTAGGATAGAAACAAGGTTAATTAGCAGTAATTATATACATAACTATGTAATACTACTCCACGCGAGGAAACCACATTTTCTCCTGTTAAGGTCTAAAATGACCCTTTTTAAGGCCTAGTTCAGACTAATCGGAGCAAAAGTTTAACTTTTGATTAAACTTTTCAGTTAAGAGTAGAAATAAGATCAATTAACAGTAATTGTACATCGAACTATGCAATACTACTCCCGAACTTAAAAAACCACATTTTCTGCCTAATTTGGCTCTATTCGGCGCTTGCATAAGGCCTAGTTAGTAGTAATTGTGCATAGAACTACGTAATTTGAGTTGCGGAGAAACTTCCCAATTAAGACTAGAAGCAAAATTAATTTATAGAAATTATACATAGAAACTATGTATTATTACTCCAGGTTCTTTAAAACTACATTTTCTGTTTGTTTGGGCCATTTTGCTCTTACAAGACCTAGTTCAGGCCAATCAGGGCTGAAAGTTTGACTTTTACTCAAACTTCCAATTAAACAAGAAACAAGATTAATTAATTAGTAATAATTGGACATAAAAACTATGTAATACTACTCCCGACTCTTGGAACCACGTTTTCTCATCGTTTGGCCATATTCGGCTCTTATAAGGCCTACTTCAGATCAATCAGAACTGAAATTTTGATTTTTTTGATAAATTCTCAAAAAAAACATGAAACAAGGTTAATATGAAATTACTGAACATATAAACTATGAAATACTACTCCAGCTCTAAAAAACCACGTTTCCCCAGCATCGCCTATTCGGCTCTTATATTCTAGTTCAGGCCAATTAGGTGAAAGTTTGACTTTTGGTCATACTTCCCAATTAAGACTTAGAAATAAGGTTAATTAGTTGTAAGTTTATATAGAAATAATATGATACCACTTACAACTCTTGAAACAATATTTTCTCTCCGTTTGGGCCCTATTCAACTCTATTAAGGCCAATTCAGGCCAATCGGGCCTTAAAGTTTGACTTTCAGTCAAACTTCCTAATTTAAGGTATAAATAAGGTTAATGAGTAAAAATTGTACATTGCAACTATGTAATACTACTTTTGGCTCTTGAAAATCACATTTTTCCTCGTCTGGGCCATATTCCGCTCTTTTAAGGCCTACTTCACGCCAATTGGGATGCAAGTTAGACTTTGGTCAAACTTCCCAATTAAGAGTAGAAATAACATTAATTTATAGTATTCGTACATGAAAACTATCTCATACTATGCATGGATCTTGAAAACCACATTTTCTCTTTATTTTGGCTATATTCGGCTCTTATAAGGCTAAATACAGGTCAATAGGGGTTGAAAATTTAACTTTTTCACAAACTTTCTTATTAACATAAGAAATAAGGTTATTAATAGTAATAATGTATAATGTAATACTACTCCATGCTCTTGAAAACCACTTTTCCCTGACATTGACTTTATCCGGCTCTAATAAGGCCTAGTTAAGACCAATCGGGGCTGAAAGTTTAATTTTAGGTAAAACTTTCCAATTTGGAGGAGAAATAATGTTAATTTTAGTAATTATACATTAAACCTATATAATACTACTTACCACACTTGAAACCAAATTTTCTCCCTATTGGGCCCTATTTGGCTCTTTTAAGACCTAGTTCAGGCCAATCGGGGCTGAAAGTTTGACCTTTGGTCAAACTTTTTAATTATGACTTAAAATAAGGTTAATTAGTAATAATATATATAGAAATCATGTAATACTACTCCTGACTCTTAAAAGCAAGTTTTCCTCCATGTTTAGGCCCTATTCGGCTTTATAAGGCCTAGTTCAGGCAATCGTAGCTCAAAGATTGACTTTTGGTCAAACTTTTTTTATAAAACTAGAACAAAGGTTAATTAGTAGTAATTGTACATTAAAACTATGTAACACTACGACGAATTCTTGAAATCCATATTTTTTTTCCCTTTTGGGCCCTACTCGACACTTATACACCCTAATTTCTGGCCAATTAGGGCTAAAAGTTTGACTTTTGGTCAAACTTCCTAATTAAGAATAAAAACGGTTAATTAGTAGTAAATGTACATTGAAACTGGATAATACTACTTCTGGCCCTTGAACATCACGTTTTCCCTTTATTTAGGCCCTATTCCGTTATAATAATCTTAGTGAAAAACACCTAGAGGGGGGTGAATAGGTGTAATTGCTAATCTAATGATTCTTTTTAAAACTAAGAATGATGATTGATGCAACGATCTCTCAAAACAAGACTAAGAGCCGAATACCCCGTGAGAGGTTCTGACTCCTTCCTCCCAATTCCCCTTGAATGGGTTAGAGGTGCGTAATGCAATCTTGTTGCATGAGATATGATCGATCAAGGCAAAGTATGATGGATGAATAGTGAGATGCACACAATTATCACAAGTATCACAAGCTTGAAGTAATAGCACAAGGAAAGAAACAAGATCACAATCAAGTAATTGAAAGCAATATAGTGCAATAAAAATTTAAAGCAAGAATGGACACAAGGCAATCGCAAACACAAGATGTTTGTTTCGAGGTTCGAGCCACCGCTCTACTCCCCGCCTTCACCTCCGTGAAGGGTTTCCACTATCCACCGAGGACGCCTTACAATGGTCTACCGAAGACCCGAGCACCGAGCTCTCCAACTTACAATAACCTCTACCAAAGAGGTGTCTCCATTAGAAGAAAAAGATTACAAGTCACCAAGGTGATCACAAACAAGATCACCAAACTCTTTTACAAACTCTCACTCTTTTACAACTTCCTATAGAATGAGTAAAGGATTTTTGGCTCTAAGAAGTGTGGTGAGAAAACTTCAGTTGTAGAGTGATATGGTGTTATCACACAACTGAAAAACAGCTCAAAAAGAATTGGAAATGAGTAGCTTAAACAATTTTTCTTCTCTTTTGAAAACAATGAAAAACTTGAGAATTTTTTGGTCTTTAGTAGAGAGAGTCTTCTCCTCTATTTATAGGGAGAAAAATAGGTTTAAAATAATTTATTTAGAGCTTATTTGCTCTGAAAAAGAACTGAAAGACCCTGTAAAAGTCTGCCAAAAAGCAGATCAAAAAACATTTCAGAATTGCAACAAAAGAGGAAAGAGCCGTTGGGCAGCAGCAGGCTTGGCGGTCGACCGGACCGGTCTACCGCCAGCTCAGCTGGTCAAAGAGCCGTTGGCTTCGGTCTTCTGGCGGTCGACCGGCCGGTCGACCAAGAACCCGAGAACAAACCTGCTCTCAGACGGTCGACCGCCCGGTCGACCGTCGGACGTGCACAGACGTGCACGCCCAGGCACAAAGGCCGGTCGACCGGGCCGGTCGGCCGGTCAGCCTGAAACAGGAAAAATAGTGTATTTTTGAATTGAAAAATTTTGTAAAATAATTTGACTTTAAGGAACTTAAGTAATATGCTAGTAGGAGTATATAAACAATATCTAAACATGGTATTTATTTTTGTAAAATATAGAGTCATGTAATATATATTCAAGGCATGACCTAATTTAAAACATGAAAATTAAATACAAGACTCACATTTTAACAAAACCAAATTGTGTGTGTGTATCCTAGAGCCAATATCCAACACTCACCAATATCCAACACTCAAACTTTAACATTCTATTCTTACAATGATTCTAAAGACTTCAAGTTCTTCAAGAAGGGCTTTTCACCATATGATCTTCAAGGCTTGATTCTTGAGCCCAATTTGAGTTGACTTGAGTCCAAAACCTTTGCTAATAGGGAATAAACCTTCTAGATGAGTTAGATCCCTGAAACACACTTAACCAATAAACACAATATTAGTACAAATAACTAATATGTTTTGTAATCATCAAAAACACACTAACAAAGGTGATTGTAACCTTGGGCCAACAATCTCCCCTTTTTGATGATGACAAAACATATAGGTTATTTAAAAAAAAATGGAAGAAGAGCTTGGAAAAGCTCCCCCTCAAATAATGCTATGTATCAAAAATGTCAATGAAGAGCTAAATATATAAGGCATTGAAAACACATAGTTTTGTCAAAAACTCAAATGCAAAACACATAGTTTTATCAAAACTCAAATGCATCAAAATATACACAATAAACAACCAAAACAATCAACTCATACTTTTTCTCCCCCTATTTGTCATACATCAAAAGGGTTAAACAAACAAAATAGAAGAAATTTTTCTTTAAGAATCCATAATGCAAACATCAACTCACCACAAGTAAATGAAAATCTAGCATAATCTAGAGGTTTAGTAAAAATATCGGCAAGTTGAAAATCGGTAGAAACATAATCAATATCAATATCACCTTTCTCATAATGATCTCTAAGAAAGTGATACCTAATGTCAATGTGTTTGGTTTTACTATGTTGATTTGCATTCTTTGTCATGTGAATAGTATTAGTATTATCACAAAATATTTAACATGATCAAAGTGTAAATCATAGTCAAGGAGAGTATGTTTCATCCAAAGAACTTGTGCACAACAAGCTCCGGCTGCAATATACTCCGCCTCGGCGGTTGAAAGGGCTACCGAATTTGCTTTTTGGAAGACCAAGATACAAGACAATTACCTAGAAATTGACATGTTCCACTTGTGCTTCCTTCTATCTACCCCAACCCGCATAGTCGGCATCCGAAAAACTCTTCATATCAAATAGTCCGGTTTTCGGATACCACAAACCCATTTCAATAGTGCCCTTAAGGTATTTAATTATGCGTTTTACCGCTACTAAATGAGACTCCTTAGGACATGATTGAAAACGAGCACAAAGACAAACGGAAAACATGATATCCGGCCTACTAGCCGTCAAATACAATAAGCTACCTATCATGCTACGATAAACTTTAATGTCTACACTTTTACCTTGTTCATCCTTGTCAAGCTTAGTAGTTGTTGCCATGGGAGTTTTGCTTACTTTAGATCCTTCAAGCCCAAACCTTTTGATGAGTTCCTTTGTGTACTTGGCTGATTGATGAAGATCCCATCCGTCCTTTGCTTGATTTGGAGTCCAAGGAAATAGTTGAGCTCCCCCATCATAGACATTTCAAATTCATCCTTCATGCATGATTCAAAAGCTTGGCAAAGAGATTCATTAGTAGAACCAAAAATAATGTCATCAACATAAATTTGCACAATAAGAATGTCTTTTTCTACATGTTTTGTAAACAAAGTTGTGTCAATTTTACCTTTGTTAAAACCATTTGAAATCAAAAATGAAGAAAGTCTTTCATACCAAGCCCTAGGGGCTTGTTTTAAAACCATAAAGAGCTTTATCTAATTTAAATACAACTCCGGATGTGTAGGATCAACAAACCCGGGGGTTGTTCAACATACACCTCCTCTTCAATAAAACCATTTAGAAAAGCACTTTTAACCATTTGAAACAATTTAAAATCTTTATATGAGGCAAATGCTAGTGTCATCCGTATGGCTTCAAGCCGTGCTACGGGTGCAAAGGTTTCTTCAAAATCGATTCCTTCGATTTGAGTGTAACCTTGGGCAACTAACCTAGCTTTATTCCTAACAACGTTACCCGATTCATCCAACTTGTTCTTAAAGATCCACTTAGTACCAATCGTTGGTCTATCGTGGGGCCTAGGAACATGGTGCCAAACTTAGTTGCGCTCAAATTGATTGAGTTCCTCTTGCATGGCTAGCAACCAATATGAATCGGCCTCGGCTTCGAGGACGTTCTTGGGTTCAACATGAGAAATGAATGCATAATGACCACAATAATCATGAAGTTTAGAGCGAGTGGTTACCCCTTTTGATACTTCACCTATGACGAGGTCCTTGGGATGATGAGGATTGTATCTCCAACCCTTTGGAAGTTGTTGAGTAGGCTCCACTTCATTTGTTTGATTTTCATTTCCTTGAGCCTCTTCTACTTTAGCTTCACTTCCTTCATCATCCTTTGGCTTGTCTCCCATAGTAGTAGTGTCCTCCAAGGTCACTTTCTCCAAGCCTTCATCCAAAGCATCTATTTCTACAACATTCTTAACAAACAAGTTAGATTCTTCAAACTTAACATGTATAGATTCCTCAATAGTCAAAGATGATTTATTGAAGATTCTATAAGCCTTGCTTGTATTAGAATACCCAACAAAAATTGCCTCATAAGCTTTAGCATCAAATTTTCCTAAATTATCTTTTGTATTTAAAACAAAACATTTGCACCCAAAAACTTTGAAATATGAAACATTTGGTTTTCTAGAAAAGTACATTTCAAAAGAAGTCTTTGAAGTATTTTTACACAAGAAAACACGATTTGATATATAACATGATGTATTTACGGCCTCGGCCCACAAATAATGTGGTAGACCATATTCACTTAGCATTGTCCTAGCCATCTCTTGCAGAGTTCGATTTTTCCGTTCAACTACTCCATTTTGTTGTGGAGTTCTAGGACAAGAAAGTTCATGCTTAATTCCATGTTCTTCAAAAGGTGGTAAAGGGTAGGTTAATGAACTCACCTCCTCTATCACTTCTTATTCTTAAAATTGAAGACTCTTTTTCTTTTTCAACTCTTTTCTTAAAAGTTTGGAAGTATGAAAATGCTTGATTTTTGTGTTCAAGAAAGAAAACCCAAGTAAACCGTGAAAAATCATCAACCAAAACAAATGCAAATCTATTTCCACTTAAACTTTTGGTTTGTGTAGGGCCAAATAGATCCATATGGATTAACTCCAAAGGACGTGATGTCATGATATCCTTAATTGACTTGAAAGAAGATTTAGTTTGTTTCCCAAATTGACATGCGTCACAAATTCGGTCCTTTTCAAAATTCAAACAAGGAATACCTTTCACCATTTCCTTTGTGCTTAACCTAGATATGTGGTCAAATGAAATGGCCTAATCTTCTATGCCACAACCAAGAGTCGTCATCAAGGGCTTTAAAACAAGTAATATTACAAGACATATAAGACATATCTATCATATAAACATTATTTTCACGAAAACCGGAAAACACACAAGTATTAGAAATTCTATCAATTACTTTACAAACTAAATGATCAAAAACAACATCAAAACCTTTATCACAAAGTTGACTAACACTCAAGAGGTTATGCTTGAGTCCATCAACTAAAACTACATTTTCAATTAAAGGGGATGTGCCGAGTTTTACATTACCAATACCGATGATTTTACCCTTGGCATCATCTCCGAAGGTGACGGTGCCACCTTCATGGTATCTTGATAGGGTTGCAAAGTTGTTGATGTCCCAAGTCATGTGTCTTGAGCAACCACTATCAAGATACCACAATCCTCTACGTCGTTGGGCTTTGGAAGGTACCTATATCATTTAACAAAATTGTTGACTTTGGTACCCAAATTTTCTTGGTCCTTGAAAGTTAGTGTTGCGAACCCAAACATTATGATAAGATGCACTTAGTCTATCATAGCAAAAATTGGCTAAGTGTCTTTTCCGCCCACAATGTGAACATGAGAACACTCTTCCATACATGAATGCATGATGTGTGTGTGAAGTGTGAGCATGCTTTGGGGGTTTGCCACGATGTAAAGGTTGTGTGGTATGAACATGAGCATGAGCATGGTGAACATTTTTCTTAGGGGCTTGTTTCTTAGGAAACATGGCCTCTATCTTCTTCTTATCAAACTCACAATTTTTTAAAACAATTCCCAATGAGTCTATTCTTTCTTTAAGCATGGTAATCTCATTAGAGTCAATTTGTGGAGACTTGCCTTTACAAGAAATCTTATACTTGTCAAAATCTTTTTGAGTGGAAACAAGAGTGGAAAGTAATTCATCCTTTTCTTTAGAAAGAGTAAAAACTTGATGATTAAGAGATTCATTTTCCTTTTTCATTTTTAAATACTTTTTCTTAAGAAAATCATAGTTATGTGATAATTCTACAAAAGCTTCTCCTAATTCATCCATGGAAAGTTCATCATTAGGAGAAGTGGAAGGGGTTACCTTGCTTGTGCTTTCATTAGCCATGAAGCACATGTTGGCGGTATCAATCTCCTCCTCGGATTCGCTCTCGGAATCCCATGTAGCTTTCATTGCCTTCTTCTTGTGAGGCTTCTTTGAGGTGGAGGGCTTCACTTTATCCGGACACTCCGCCACTATGTGTCCCGGTCTTCGCAATTAAAGCAATGATCTTTCTTTCTTCTTTGCCTTCTTGCCATCTCTTCCTTCCTTGAAATTTAGCCTTGTTGTACATCCTCCGGACGTTCTTCACAAGAAGTGAGAGCTCTTCGTCATCTTCTTCTTCATCATCTTTGTCGGAGTGTGAGGATTGACTTTTGAAGGCTATTGTCTTCTTCTTGGAAGGAGCCATGTCCTCCCTTACTTTCCTCTCCATCTCATGGGTTTTGAGGTTCCCAATGAGACCAATCAATTCCATCTCTTCCTTGTCATTGAGTTCCTTCAAGGTTGTTGCTTTTACTTCCCATGAAGGAGGAAGAGCCCGGATGATCTTTCTAACTCTTTGATCATTATCAATAGCATTACCTAGAGAAGAAAGTCCATTAGTAATCTTTGTAAATCTTGTAACCATATCATCTATGGTTTCTTTTTCTGCATGCAAAAATTCTCATATTGGGACCAAAGAAGGTCAATCTTAGCCCTCTTCACTTGTGAGGTCCCTTCATGTGTAACTAGCAAATGTGTCCAAATTTCATAAGCGGACTTGCAATGAATAACTCTAGCTATGTCATCATCATTAAGGGCTTGAAGTATTGCATAGTGAGCCCTAGCATTGGCATCAAATTCTTTGGTCTCTATTTCGGACCAAGTGGATTCATCACCGGGGGGTGTACTAAAGGGTTTGGTCACGGCCTTTGCAACTCGACTACCTAGAGATTGCAAGAAAACGGTCATCTTAACTTTCCATATGGGAAAGTTAAGTCCATCAAACTTAGGGGGTGTCTTAATACCATCGGCCATCTTTACTAAGTGAGAATGAATGAAATGATTAGCAATTTTAGGATCTTTCTAGGGTTGTTAAGCCAAGAGCCTAGTAACCAAGCTCTGATACCAATTGAAAAACACCTAGAGGGGGGGTGAATAGGTGTAATTGCTAATCTAATGATTCTTTTTAAAAACTAAGAATGATGAATGATGCAACGATCTCTCAAAATAAGACTAAGAGCCGAATACCCCGTGAGAGGTTCTGAACTCCTTCCTCCAATTCCCCTTGAATGGTTAGAGGTGCGCAATGCAACCTTGTTGTATGAGATATGATCGATCAAGGCAAAGTATGATGGATGAATAGTGAGATGCACACAATATATCACAAGTATCACAAGCTTGAAGTAATAGCACAAGGAAAGAAACAAGATCACAATCAAGTAATTGAAAGCAATATAGTGCAATAGAAATTTAAAGCAAGAATGGACACAAGGCAATCGCAAACACAAGATGTTTGTTTCGAGGTTCGAGCCACCGCTCTACTTCCCGCTTTCACCTCCGTGAAGGGTTTCCACTATCCACCGAGGACGCCTTACAATGGTCTATACCGAAAACCCGAGCACCGAGCTCTCCAACTTACAATAACCTCTACCGAAGAGGTGTCTCCACAAGAAGAAAAAGATTACAAGTCACCAAGGTGATCACAAACAAGATCACCAAACTCTTTTACAAACTCTCACTCTTTTACAACTTCCTATAGAATGAGTAAAGGATTTTTGGCTCTAAGAAGTGTGGTGAGAAAACTTCAGTTGTAGAGTGATATTTGTTATCAAACACAACTGAAAAACAAGCTCAAAAAGAATTGGAAATGAGTAGCTTAAACAATTTTTCTTCTCTTTTGAAAACAATGAAAAACTTGAGAATTTTCTTGGTCTTTAGTAAGAGAGTCTTCTCCTCTATTTATAGGAGAAAAATAGGTTTAAAATAATTTATTTAGAGCTTATTTGCTCTGAAAAGAACTGAAAAACCCTGTAAAAGTCTGCCAAAAGCAGATCAAAAAACAGATTTCAGAATTGCACAAAAGAGGAAAGAGCCGTTGGGCAGCAGCAGGCTTGGCGGTCGACCAGGCCGGTCGACCGCCAGCTCAGCTGGTCAAAGAGCCGTTGGCTCGGGTCTTCTGGCGGTCGACCGGCCGGTCGACCCAAAAACCCGAGAACAAACCTGCTCTCAGACGGTTGACCGCCCGTCGACCGTCGGACGTGCACAGACGTGCACGCCCAGGCACAAAGGCCGGTCGACCGGGCCGGTCGGCCGGTCAGCCTGAAACAGGAAAAACAGTGTATTTTTGACTTAAAAAATTTTGCAAAATAATTTTTGACTTTAAGGAAACTTAAGTAATATGCTAGTAGGAGTATATAAACAATATCTAAACATGGTATTTATTTTTGTAAAATATAGAGTCATGTAAATATATATTCAAGGCATGAAACCTAATTTAAAACATGAAAACTTAAATACAAGACTCACATTTTAACAAAACCAAATTGTGTGTGTGTATCCTAGAGCCAATATCCAACACTCACCAATATCCAACACTCAAACTTTAACATTCTATTCTTACAATGATTCTAAAGACTTCAAGTTCTTCAAGATGGGCTTTTCACCATATGATCTTCAAGGCTTGATTCTTGAGCCCAATTTGAGTTGACTTGAGTCCAAAACCTTTGCTAATAGGGAATAAACCTTCTAGATGAGTTAGATCCCTGAAACACACTTAACCAATAAACAATATTAGTACAAATAACTAATATGTTTGTAATCATCAAAACACACTAAACAAAGGTGATTATAACCTTGGGCCAATACTTAGTTCGGCCAATCGGGGCTGAAAGTATGATTATTGGCCAAACTATAAAATTTAGAAATAAGGCTAATTAGTAGTAATTGTACATCGAACCTATGTTATACTACTCACGACTCTTGAAAACCATTTTTTCTCTGTACTTGGGCCTATTCGGCTCTTATAAGGCCTAGTTCAGGCCAATCGGGGGCTGCAAGCTTGAATTTTTGTCAAACTTTGGCATTTAGACTTGAAAACTAGATTTGTTAATTATAATTTTGCATAGAAACTATGTAACATCAATCTGAGCTCTTGAAAATCAAAGTTTCTCCTTGTTGGGCCAAATTCTGTTCTTATATAGCCTAGTTCAGGTCAACCTCGGGCCGGAAAGTTTGACTTTTGGTCAAACTCCCGATGAAGATTACAAACATGTTTAATTCAAAGTAATTTTACATAAAAACTATGTGATACTACCCTCGGCTCTTGAAAACTATATTTTCCCAGTTTGGGTCCTATTCAGCTCTTATAAGGCCTATTTTAGGCTAATCGGGACTGAATGTTAGACTTTTGGTCAAACTTCTAAATCAAGACTAGAAACAAGGTTAATTAGTAGTATTATACATAGAAACTATAATACTCCTCCCGACACTTGAAAACCACATTTTCTCCCTGTTTAGTCCTTATTCGGCTCAATAACCCGAGTTTAAAGTTTGATTTTTAGTTAAACTTCCCAATTTAGAGTTGAAATAAGATTAAATAGTAGTAATTGTACATTAAACCTTGTAATGCTACTCACTTGAAAACTATATTTTCTCCCTATTTGGGCCGTATTAGGCACTTATAAGGCCAAGTTAAGGCCAATCGGGGTTGCAAGTTTGACTTTGGTCATATTCGTAAATAAGAATGAAAAAGGTTAATTAGTAGTAATAAAACGTAATATTTAATCTCGGCTCTTGAAAACTATGTTCCCTCCCCATTTGGACCCTATTAAGCTCTTATATGGCCTAGTTCAGGTCAATCAGTAGTTAAATTTGACTTTTGGCCAAACTACCAAATTTAAACAAGAAGTAAGTTTAATATAAAGAAATTGTTCATTGAATTTATGTAATACTACTCTGTCTCTTTAAAACCACATTTTCTCCCAATTTGGGTCCCATTCGATTCTTATAAGCCCTAGTTCAGGCCAATCGGTCTTAATGCTTGACTTTTGGTCAAATTTCCCAATTAAGACTAGAATCAAGATTAATTAGTAGTAATTTTACATAGAAACTATCCAATACTGCTCCCAACTTTTGAAAACCAAGTTTCCACCTCGTTTGGGCCCTAGTTGGCTCTGATTAGGCCTAGTTCAGGTCAAACGGGGCTGAAAATTTGATTTTGGTTCAAGCTTCTAAATTAAGACTAGAAATAAGGTTAATTAGTAACAATTGTACATAGAAACTATGTAACACGTCTCTTGGAACCCATGTTTTCTCCCCATTTGGGCCCTATTATGCTTTTTAGGCCTAGTTCAGGCGAATCGAGGTTAGAAGTTTGACTCTGGGTCAACCTTACAAATTAAAACTAGAAATAAGGTTAACTAGTATTTTTCTCCCATTTTAGGCCCTCTTCGGCTCTAATATGACCTAGTTTAGGCCAACCAGGGCTATTTCAGGCCAAAGGGGCTGAAAATTTGACTCAGGTCAAACAACCTAATTAAGGCTTGAAACAAGGTTAATTAGTAGTGAATAAAAATATATAAACTATTAATATTAATTTAGGCTTTTGAAAACCACATTTTCTCGGCGTTTGGGTCATATTCGGCTATTATGCCTAGTTCAGGGCAATCGGGGCAGAAAGTTTGACTTTTTGTCAATTTCCTAATTAAGACTAATAAGTTTGATTTGTAGTAATTGTACATTGAAACTATGTAGTACTATTACTCTCGGCTATTGAAAATTACATTTTCTCCCCGTTTGGCCTTATTCGGCTATTTTTAAGGCCTAGTTCAGACCAATCTACGATGAAAGTTTGACTTTAGGTCAAACTTACCAATTAAGACTAGAAACAAGGTTAATTAGTAGTAATTGAATATTAAAAATATGAAATACTACTCTCGTCTCTTGAAAATCACATTTTCTCCACGAATGAGCCATATTCAACTCGTATAAGGCTTAGTTCAGGCCAATTGGGGTTGAAACTTTGACTTTTAGTCAAACTTTCTAATTAAGAGTTGAACATGGTTAATTAATTGTAATTGTACATAGAAAACTTTATAGTACCACTCATAGCTCTTAAAAAAATTTCTCCCCGTTTGAGCCATATTCAGCTTTATTAAGGCCTATTTCAGGCCAATGTGGCTGAAAGTTTGATTTTTGATCAAACTTTCCTAATTTAGTGTAGAAATAAGGTTAATTAATAGTAATTGTATAGTGAAACTATATAATACGACTTCCGGTTCTTGAAATGACGTTTTCTCCCCATTTGGCCCTATTCGGCTCTTTTAAGGCCTTGTTTAGCCCAATCGGGAATGAAAGTTTAATTTAGATCAAACTTCCCAATTAAGACAAGAAAAAGATCAATCTGTAGTAATTATACATAGAAACTATGTAATAGTACTCCCGGCTTTTGAAAACCTCATTTTCTCTATGTTTAAGCCATATACGGCTCCAATAAAGGCCTAGTTAAATTTAATCGAGGGTTGAAGTTTGATTTTCGGTCAAACTTTCTAATTAAGATTAGAAACAAGTTTAATTTGTAGAAATTGTTTATAGAAACTATGCAATACTACTCATGGATCTTGAAAACAAAAATTTCTCCCTGTTAGGGCCCTATTCGGCTCTTATACGTCTGGTTCAGGCCAATCGGGGCTGAAAATTTGACTTTTGGTTAATGTTCCTAATTTAGACTAGAAACATTATTAATTTATAGTAATTGTATATAGAAACTATGTAATACTACTCCCAGCCCTTGAAAACCACGTATTCCCCCCGTTTGGGCCTTATTCAGCTCTTATAAGGTCTGGTTCAAGCCAATTGGGGTTAAATGTTTGACTTTTGATTAAAATTCCTAATTAACATTAGAAATAAGGTTAATTAATAGTAATTGTACATAAAAATTATGTAATACTACTTCCAGCTCTTGAAAATCACGTTTTCTCCTTGTTTGGGCCATATGGCTCTGATAAGGTCTGATTCAGGCCAATCAAAATTGAAAGTTTGAGCTTGGTTAAACTTCTCAATTAAGGCTTGAAACAAGAATAATTAGTAGTAATTGTACATAGAACTATATAATACTACTCTCGGCTCTTGAAAACCATATTTTGTCCACGTTTGGGCCATATTCGGTTCTTATAAGAGTCAGGTCCGCGGGGCAGGAAGTTTGACTTTTTGACAAACTTCCCAATTATAACTAGAAACAAGGTTCAGTAGTAATAATTTAACATTTAAACTATATAATACTACTGTCGGCCCTTTAAAATAATGTTTTCCGCTGGCATCGGCCCTATTCGTCTCTTACAAGGACTGGTTGAGCCAATCAGAGCTAGAATGTTTGACTTTCGGGGAAACTTCCCAATTTAGAGTAAAAAATAAGGTTAATTAGTAATAATTGCACATTGAAACTATGCAATACTAGTTCCAGCTCTTGAAAATCACATTTTCGCCCCGTTTTGACTTTATTCGGCTCTTCAAGGCCTAGCTGAGGCCAATCGGTCTAAAAGTTTGTCTTTTGGTTTAACTTCCTAATTAAGACTAGAAAAAAAAATTAATTAGTAATCATACATAAAAACTATGCAATACTACTCTCGGCTCTTGAAAATCACGTTATCCCCTGTTTTGGCCCATTCGGCTCTTGTAAGGCCTAATACGGCTAAAAGTTAGACTATTGCTCAAAGTTCCCTATTAAGATTAAACATATCGTTAATTCGTAGTATTTGTATACAAAACTATGTTATACTACTCTTGGCTCTTGAAAATCAAGTTTTCTCCCCATTTAGACGCTATTCGGCTCCTATATGGCCTAGTTCAGGCCAATCTGGGCTGAAAGTTTGACTTTTGATTAAACTTTTCAATTAATACTAAAAAAGTTAAATTAGTAGTAATTATACATAAAAACTATGTCATACAACTCCAGGCTCTTGAAAACCAAGTTTGTAGGTTCACCTAGAGGGGGGGTGAATAGGTGATGGCTAATCTAAAGGTCACTTAATGACAAATAATGAGGAAGTAAAACTATTATGACCTAAACTTAAACTTTTACACTAAACACCACGTATAACACAAGAGTGTAGCCGAATTCCCCGTGAAGGGCTCTGAACTAACTCCTCTAGATTCCCTTAGATAAGGGTTGAGGTGCCGCGTTGGCTCTCTTGGTTAAATACAAGTGTTAGCAAACAACCAAAGCATATATCAATTAAGCACACAAGTATATCATGCATATAAAGATAGACACAATAAAGGAATGCAAGATATAAACAAAGGAGACAAAGAGAGAGAGAGAGAGTGAGCAATCGCAAACATAAGGGATTTGTTTCGAGGTTCGAGCACACTTGCTCTACATCCCCGCCTTCGACACACGAAGGATTTCCGCTATAATCGATCCCACCGGATCACTCGGTGCCGCAACACCTACAACTCTTGGATTCTCTAGTCCCGTACACACCGCAAGCCCACCGGCTCGCCGAGGCCGCACCTCAAATAAAGAGTTCGCACCCGAACCCGAAACACCGAGTCCACACTAGGACCCGAAACAATGCGAACACAACCGTCCGCCTTCTCAAAGGAACAAAGTAGAACTTTGGTGATCACAACTCTTGATCACCTAAAATCCTCTCACAATAACACTCCTATAGAATGAATAGCTCAATGGGTTGCTCAAGTGTTTGTGAGAAAAAACAAGGAAAGAGATGGTGGAGGAAAACTCAAAGAATCTCTTTTAACACTCTTAATAAAACTCTCCTTTTGATTGGAAATATTTGCTCTCAAATATGTGGAGAAAAACCTCTGAAAAGGATTGGAAAAACTGGCTCAAAAATACTTTCTAAATCTTGGTGAAAACAATGCCCAAACCCCCAAATTTATAGGCTCAGAAAAACTAGCCGTTGGGGTTCTGTCAGGCCTGTCGGTCGACCGTCCGGCCGACCAGCCAACGGTCATATTTCAGACCGTTTGAGCCATCGGTCGACCGGCCGGTCGACCGAGCCAGGATACAGAGAGCAATCTCTCTGTCCGGTCGACCGCGCGGTCGGCCGGGGCCTTTCCAGAGAGCAAAGCTCTCTGGACGGTCGACCGGGTCGATCGGCCGGCCCTCCTGCAGAACTGGCGTGCATGTCTATGCACGTCGGTCGACCGAGTCGGTCGACCGACTTCAGCCCTAGTCGACTTGGTCGGTCGACTAGTCGACTTGCTGAAGCCAGGAACAGAAAAACTAGGGATTAAAACTTGGTCTTTTTGGCTCACATAAAAATCCCATAAAATACTGAAAAATATACAAAAATGGTTTTGATGTAATACTTTGATAAACAAACATGCTTGCACAAAATCAAGGCATGTTACAAATATTTTGAACTATTTTTGTAAGTTTGAAAATATGGCTCAAATGAAAACTACTATTTTTCTAAAACTTGTTTTCCAAACTTCTTCATGATACAAAAACAAGATATTTTGAATTCATTAAAGCATAGTGTGTATGGATATGATCCACTACACAAATAAGATATTTATGTTTTTGACATTAAGCTCTAAACTTGGTTTTGGATAAAAGACATGCATATAAGAAATTCCAAAAACCAAAAAGTATTTTTCCAAAGTAAAAATCTTTTGTAAAAACAAAACTATCAAGAGTGTGTGTGTATATATTATTGAGCAATCCACCAACTATTCTATCCTTTACATTTTAACTAAAACAAAAATCTTATACCTAGACACAAGTCTTGATCTTGAAGTCTTCCCTTGAGGCCTTCTCATCTTCTAGACTTGGTCCAAACACGATCCATAGAGTTAGACTCCTCTTGAGTACTAGATGTGATCTTGATGCTCAAGCTCTTGAATCAAACCGTGCTAGCTCCAAAACTTGACTTCAAATCCTTTGTTGAAGCTATGCACCTACTAAGATCTTGATCATAAATCTGTCACTAATTAAACACAAGATCATTAGTACAATAACTACATGAGTTGATCATCATCAAAACTAGAGTGATGGGCCTTGGGTCAACAATCTCCCCCTTTTGATGATGACAAAACTCATGAAGTTATATATGCATGGATTAAAATAAAGCTTCAAAGAAGCTTCCCCTTAACTCATGCATCTCAAATAAATAAATAAATATGCAATGTATGCTCATAAATATGTATGCAAATGAATGGAGATAAAACAAGTCAAATCTTTTTCTCCTATTTGCAAAACAAAACATATATGCCTAAACATAAATCCTTTAACCAACCAAAAGCATGCATATATCTCAAATACTTCTCCCCCTTTTTGTCAATCATCAACAAAGGGGTTAAAGTAAAAACAAAATCATCAAATTTTTCTCCCCCTTTTTGTCATAAACAAAGAAACCAATAAAGGGGTCAAATCAAACATATCAATAAAAGGTTATATGCGATATACATTCATGAAGAGGAAGACGGTTAAGTAACTTCCCTACACATATATATTACATGAAAGAGGGATGACAAGCCCTAATTCACATAACATATAATATGTAATGCATAAGAGGAGATGTGAAGCTCCCCCTACACACGTGTACCACTTAAAGAAGAGTTGTCAAGCTCCTCAATATACAATACACTCAACATGAATTTATATGTAGAAGAGATGTTAAGCTCCTTACATATAGGCAATACAAATCAAAATTTTTGAATTTTTCTTATAAAACAAAATTTTGAATTTTCTCAATAAAACAAATCTTGAGAATTTTTCTTAAAATATTTATTTTCTTATCATAAACAACTTTGTACTTTAAACATGTAAAACAATTTTATCTCAAGCACAAAATAAATCATATATATGTATGAAAAATGAGTATACCAAATGAAATTGATACATACATATATGGGAAAACAAAATATGAGTATATACAAAAGAAGTTCATATTGATACCAATTGAAAATATCCAATGATACCAATAGAAAGATAAGCTTAAGTGTATACATCATATAATCTACCACATGAAGAACTCGAACTAGTTAAATGAAGATGTTTGAAAAACTAGTACGGAATCCTTCAAACAAGGAATAAAATAAAAATTTTTCATGAAATATGTGTAAATCACATGAAAAAGGCAATGAAGCTCAATGTTCCTTTAAATAAGACAATGTGAAAATTATCATAAATTTTGAAAACATAAAAATCACCACAAAATTTTTATTAAAAAATTATATTTTAAGGTATATGTATGTTTTGACAACACAAGAAGTATACATACATATCCCTAAACACAATTGAGTCCATATATATAGATTTGCATGAAAGGCAAATGACTCAAGAGGTATACATGTATATCTTAAAGTTTGGCAAAATAAACATATACATGAAATGAAAGCACATGATCATAACACAAATCCAAAATGGGAATACAAGTTTAAAAAATGTAAGGATCATCAAAACTAGGCTATACTAGCACACCTAATGGGCACAAATAAGCAATCAAGCCCAACCATATATAGATTTATTTGTGACCCATAATATGTACAAGTATAAATCCTAGTGTTGACAAAAACTAACATTTAAACTATTATTCAATTCATGAAGCATGAAATCTTGAGAATACAAAAGAATTTATCCAATGGATTAAAAATAGGATCATGTGCAAAACTTATAGACTTATTGAAGAATAAATAAATAGTTTTTGAACAACTAGTTAAAAATCCTTCAAATACATCAAATCATATGTTTTTCATAAAACATAACTAAGTACATAAAGATTTAATCACTCATGGACTATAAAGCTCAAAATGATCATGAAACTAAGTCATGAAATAATAAATGAAGATGTGAGTGTTAAAAGATCATGTAAATAGTATTTTTATGAAAATAATCATTTAAGCTCAAAAAGATCATAAGTCACATTTAAAAAAAAAATTTTCATTAAAACACTAATCTTCATGGTATATGCATGATTTATCCAAAACTAACAATACACATACATATCCCAAACATAAAAGAGTCTATTAATAATGTTTGCATGAAGGCAAGAGACTCACGGGTAAACATGTATATTTATTAGATTTGAATTAATAATACATATACATGAAGTAAAGCATAAAAATTGACAAAGCATGTATAAATGAGAATCATCAAAACTAGTCTATACATATGCATATAGTGGGTACAAATGAGCATAAAGTGCAATCATATATAAAACAAATGTAGCTCACTATTTGTACATGTATAATACAAGTTTTGATAAAAACTACATCTAAGCATGTTTTTACCACATGAAGCACATAAGAACACAAAACATGAACATGCTATGAATATGATATAAGTAAAAAGCATGTACATAAAATGTAAGAGTTTAGAGATTGTTACCAACTCCAAAGCTCCAAGCATGGTGGTCTTTCCCACCAAAACTCCTTGATAGCGATGCATCTATATATGTGTCCATCAAGTCCATGAGCATTCACCATCAAGGCACCATCCCTCTCACGTCGTGTGAGAGACCTCACCTACATCAAAAACCAAAGGTGGGGATTTTGGTACCCATTTTCTTTTGGGTCCTTGGGGGTTAGCTTTGTAAGGCACCCAAACATTTTTATTAGCAAAATTTAAATAATGTAACTTATCAAAACAAAACTTTGCTAAATGGCCTTTGCGGCCACAATGTGTACATTTGTACACCTTAGGATGCATATGATTGTGAGTGTGATCGTGGCGTGCAAATAGTGAATATGCATGATGAGAATGATGTGCATGAACATGTGGAGTTTGTTTCTTTGAAAACATAGACTCCAATTTAGTGTGGTTGAATGCACAAGAGCTCAAACTATCAATTTTATTTTTCAAAAATTTAACTTCATTTTAATCAATAGAGGTGGTGGCATGTAAAGCATGATCAAAAGTCTTTCTTTTTCGAAACATTTTCTTTTCTTTTTCTTTTTCAGACATTTTTCTTTTTAAAATATTATTTTCTTGAAAAACGACTTCCTTTTGTTTTTTCACCAAAATAATTTTATTTTTCAAAATAGAGTTTCCTTCACAAAGATCATTCAATTTAGAAAGCAAGGAAACATTCTCATTTTTCAAATCTTCTTTTTCTTTTTCTAAACATGCAATATTATTTTTGAAAGAATCATTTTCCTTATGCATGCAATCAAATTTCTTTTTCAAATTTTTATTTTCTTTCTTAATCATGTCATATCTCTCAAGTAATTGTTGGCAAAATGAAGTGAGCTCATCATATGACAGGTCTTCATCATCTAACTCGGATTCGGTGTTTACCTCAAGGGGGTTATGCCCTTGGACCATATAGCACTTGTTGGAGATGTCGCTTCCAACATCCAAGTCACTCCCCGCATAGTATTGATCATTTTTGCCAAGGGAGAGGAGGGTGTCCAAACTACAAAAGCTGAATCAATGTTAGAAACCCTAGATAGATATTCATCATTTAGGGTAGACTTTAAAGCATGTAGGGCTTTTGCATTAGCCTCAAAATTCTTGCCATTTAAAAAATAATCATTAGTGATGGCAAGGTAAACATGAATGCCTAGGGCCTTGAGGTACAAAGACATCTTAACCTTCCAAATTTGGATGTTAAGAATGTCAAAGGTGGGTGGTGACATGAAGTCCATGGTGCGTGTACAAAATATTATGATTAGCCTAAAATGAGGATCTTTAACTCTAGGTTGTTAGACCCAAATTCAGAGTACCAAGCTCTGATACCAATTGTAGGTTCACCTAGAGGGGGAGAGAATAGGTGATGGCTAATCTAAAGGTCACTTAATGACAAATAATGCGGAAGTAAAAACTATTATGACCTAAACTTAAACTTTTACACTAAACACCACGTATAACACAAGAGTGTAGCTGAATTCCCCGTGAATGGCTCTGGACTAACTCCTCTAGATTCCCCTAGATAAGGGTTGAGGTGCCGCGTTGGCTCTCTTGGTTAAATGCAAGTGTTAGCAAACAACCCAAGCATATATCAATTAAGCACACAAGTATATCATGCATATAAAGATAGACACAATAAAGGAATGCAAGATATAAACAAAGGAGACAAAGAGGGAGAGAGAGTGAACAATCGCAAACACAAGGGATTTGTTTCGAGGTTCGAGCACACTTGCTCTACATCCCCGCCTTCGACACACGAAGGATTTCCACTATAATCGATCCCACCGGATCACTCGGTGCCGCAACACCTACAACTCTCGGACTCTCTAGTCCCGTACATACCGCAAGTCCACCGGCTCGCCGAGGCCGCACCTCAAATAAAGAGTTCGCACCCGAACCCGAAACACCGTGTCCATACTAGGACCCGAAACAATGCGAACACAACCGTCCGCCTTCTCAAAGGAACAAAGTAGAACATTGGTGATCACAACTCTTGATCACCTAAAATCCTCTCACAATAACACTCCTATAGAATGAATAGCTCAATGGGTTGCTCAAGTGTTTGTGAGAAAAAACAAGGAAAGAGATGGTGGAGGAAAACTCAAAGAATCTCTTTTACCACTCTTAATAAAACTCTCCTTTTGATTGGAAATATTTGCTCTCAAATATGTGGAGAAAAATCTCTAAAAAGGATTGGAAAAACTGGCTCAAAAATACTCTCCAAATCTTGATGAAAATAATGCCCAAACCCCCAAATTTATAGGCTCAGAAAAACTAGCCGTTGGGGTTCTGTCAGGCCTGTCGGTCGACCGTCCGGCCGACCGGCCAACGGTCATATTTCAGACCGTTTGAGCCATCGGTCGACCGGCCGGTCGATCGAGCCAGGATACAGGTGCAATCTCTCTGTCCGGTCGACCGCGCGGTCGACCGGGGCCTTTCCAGAGAGCAGAGCTCTCTGGACGATCAACCGGGTCGGTCGGTCGGCCCTCCTGCAGAACTGGCGTGCACGTCTGTGCACGTCGGTCGACCGACTTCAGCCCTAGTCGACTTGGTCGGTCGACTAGTCGACTTGCTGAAGCCAGGAACAGAAAAACTAGGGATTAAAACTTGGTCTTTTTGGCTCACATAAAAATCCCATAAAATACTGAAAAATATACAAAAATGGTTTTGATGTAATACTTTGATAAACAAACATGCTTGCACAAAATCAAGGCATGTTACAAATGTTTTGAACTATTTTTGTAAGTTGGAAAATATGGCTCAAATGAAAACTAGTATTTTTCTAAAACTTGTTTTCCAAACTTCTTCATGATAAAAAAACAAGATATTTTGAATTCATTAAAGCATAGTGTGTATGTATATGATCCACTACACAAATAAGATATCTATGTTTTTGACATTAAGCTCTAAACTTGGTTTTGGATAAAAGACATGCATATAAGAAATTCCAAAAACCAAAAAGTATTTTTCCAAAGTAAAAATCTTTTGTAAAAACAAAACTATCAAGAGTGTGTGTGTATATGTTATTGAGCAATCCACCAACTATTCTATCCTTTACATTTTAACTAAAACAAAAATCTTATACCTAGACACAAGTCTTGATCTTGAAGTCTTCCCTTGAGGCCTTCTCATCTTCTAGACTTGGTCCAAACACGATCCATAGAGTTAGACTCCTCTTGAGTACTAGATGTGATCTTGATGCTCAAGTTCTTGAATCAAACTGTGCTAGCTCCAAAACTTGACTTCAAATCCTTTGTTGAAGCTATGCACCTACTAAGATCTTGATCATGAATCTGTCACTAATTAAACACAAGATCATTAGTACAATAACTACATGAGTTGATCATCATCAAAACTAGAGTGATGGGCCTTTGGGCCAACAAAGTTTTCTCCGCGTTTGGGCCTTATTTGGCTCTTATAAGGTCTCGTTCAGGCCAATCGGGACTGAAAGTTTGACTTTTGGTCATACTTCCCAATACTGACAAGAAATAAGGTTAATTAGTAGTAACTGTGGATAGAAACTATGTAATATGACTCTCAGCCTTTGAAAACAATATTTTCTCCATGTTTGGGCCATATTCGACTTACAAGGTGTAATCCAGGTCAATTGGGCCGGAAAGTTTGACTTTTTGACGAACTTCCAAATTAAGACGAGAAACAAGATGAATAAGTAGTAATATAACATATAAATTATGTAATACAACTCTGGTCTCTTAAAAAACATGTTTCCCCTAGCATCGGCACTATTCAACTCTAATATGGCCTAGTACAGGCCAATCGGGGTTGAAAGTTTGATTTTTTGTTAAACTTCCCAATTTAGAGTAGAAAAAAGGTTAATTAGAGGTAATAATAAATTAAAACTATGTAATACTACTTCTGGCTATTTTAAGGTCTAGTTCAGGCTAATCGGGATTGAAAGTTTGACTTGAGGTGAAACTTCCCAATTTAGAGTGGAAATAAGGTTAATTATTAGTACTTGTACATTAAAACTATGGAATACTACTTTCGGCTATTGAAAATTATGTTTTCTCCCCGTTTAGGCCTTATTCGGCTCTTTAAGGCCTAGTTCAGGCCTATCGGGGTTAAAAGTTAGACTTTGGGTCAAACTTCTGAATTAAGAGTAGAATAAGGTTAATTAGTAGCAATTGAACATATAATTATGTAATGCTAATCCCGGCTCTTGAAAAACACATTTTCTCACCATTTGGGCCATATTCGACACTTATGTTGCCTCGTTCTAGTCAATAGGAGTTGAAAATTTGACTTTTTGGCACATATCCTAATTAAGATTAGTAAAAGTTTAATTAGTATTAATTGTACATAAAATCTATGTAATACTACCCGCGGTTCTTGAAAGCCACGTTTTCTCCCTATCTAGTACTTATTCGGCTCCAATAAACCTAGTTCAGGCCAATCGGAACTGAAAGTAGAAATAAGGTTAATTAGTAGTAATTGTACATTGAACTTATGTAACACAACTTACTGCTCTAGAAAACCACATTTTCTCCTTATTCTACTCTTTTTGGCACTTATAAGGCCTAGTTCAGATAAGCAGGGTTGAAAGTTTGACATTTAATCAAACTTCGCTATTAAAACTTAAAATAAGGTTAATTTGTAGTAAATTATCATAGAAACTAAGTAATATTAATCTCAGCTCTTGAAAACCATGTTTTCTCTCCCGTCGGATCCTATTCGGCTATTATAAGGTCGTGTTCAAGCCAATCGGGGCTGTAAGTTTGACTTTGGTCAAACTTACCAATTAATACTAGGAACAAGGTTAATTAGTAGTAATTAAAAATATAAACTATGTAATAGTACTCATGGCTCTTGAAAATTACGTTTTCTCCCCCATTTGGCCCTAATTCGGCTCTTATTTAGCCTCTTACAGGTCATTCTAGGTTGAAATTTTGACTTTTGGTACTAATTAATTGTACTGATTAACCTCGGAGAAGGTCAATTAATAGTAATTCTACATATAAACTATATAATACTTCTTTCGCCTCTTAAAAACCACGTTTTCTCTGGGGTTTGTGCTACTAATATTCAGCTCTTATAAGGCCTAGTTCAGGTTAAACGGGGCAAAAAGTTTGGCTTTTTGATAAACTTTCCAATTAAGACTAGAAACGAGGTTAATTAGTAGTAAATGAACAACTATGTAATAGCACTCTGGGCTTTTGAAAATCACATTTTTCTCATTTGGGCCTAATTTGGCTCTTATTTGGCCTCTTTCAGGTCAATCGCAGGGTTGAAAGTTTTACTTTTTGTCAAACTTGCCAATTAAGATTAGAAAATGTTTACTTATTATAGTAATTATATATAAAAACTATGTAATACTACTCCCAGCTACTAAAAATCACGTTTTCTCCTCGTTTGGGCTCTATTCGGCTCTTATAAGGCTCGTTCGGGCCAATCGGGACAGAAAGTTTTACTCTTGATTAATCTTCGTAATTAAGCATAGAATAAGATTAATTAGTAGTAATAGTATATAGAAATTATATAATGTCTGGTTCTTAAAAAATCACATTTTCTCCCTTTTCAATCATATTTGGCCTGATAAGCCTAATACAGGCCAATCAGAGATGAAAGTTTAATTTTTGGTCATATTTCCAAATTTAGAGTAGAAATAAGGCTAATTAGTAGTAGTTATACGTTGAACTTATATAATACTGCTCATAACTCTTGAAAAACTATATTTTCTCTCTATTTAGCCCTATTCGGCACTCATAAGGCTTAATTCAGGCCAATCGTGACTGAAAGTTTAATTTTTTGTCAACCTTCGTAATTAAGCGTAGAAACAAGATTAATTAGTAGTAGATTATTTAGTTATAATTTTGCATAGAAACTATGTAATATCAATCCGAGCTCTTAAAAATCACAATTTCTCCCCTTTTGAGCCCAATTCGGCTCTTATATGGCCTAGTTCAGGTCAATCTCGGGCATGAAAGTTTGACTTTTGGTTAAATTCCTGATGAAGATTAGAAACATGTTTAATTCAAAGTAATTTTACATAAAAACTATGTGATACTACCCTCGGCTCTTGAAAACTATATTTTCCCAGTTTGGGTCCTATTCATCTCTTATAAGGCCTATTTCAGGCTAATCAGGACTGAATGATCGACTTTTGGTCAAACTTCCAAATCAAGACCAGAAACAAGGTTAATTGGTAGTATTATACATAAAAACTATAATACTCCTCCCAACCCTTAAAAACCACATTTTCTCCCTGTTTAGTCCTTATTCGGCTCAATAACCCGAGTTCAAAGTTTGACTTTTAGTTAAACTTTCCAATTTAGAGTTGAAATAAGATTAAATAGTTGTAATTGTACATTAAACCTATGTAATACTAACCACGGCTCCTGAAAATCATATTTTCTCCCTATTTGGGCAATATTAGGCACTTATAAGGCCAAGTTAAGGCCAATCGAGGTTGCAAGTTTGACTTTTGGTCATATTCCTAATTAAGAACGAAAAAGGTTAATTAGTAGTAATAAAACAAATGAACTACGTAATATTTAATCTCGGCTCTTGAAAACCACGTTCCCTCCCCATTTGGGCCCTATTCGGCTCTTGTATGGCCTTCTTCAGGTCAACTGATACTTAAAATTTGACTTTTGGCCAAACTATCAAATTTAAACAAGAAGCAAGTTTAATTTATAGAAATTGTTCATTGAAATTATGTAATACTACTCTGTCTCTTTAAAACCACATTTTCGCCTCATTTGGGCCCAATTCGATTCTTATAAGCCCTAGTTCAGGCCAATCGGGCTTAATGTTTGACTTTTGGTTAAATTTCGCAATTAAGACTAAAAATAAGATTAATTAGTAGTAATTTTACATAGAAACTATCCAATGCTACTCCCGGCTTTTGAAAACTAAGTTTTCACCTCCTTTGGGCCCTACTTGGCTCTAATTAGGCCTAGTTCAGGTCAAACGGGGCTGAAAATTTGACTTTGGTTCAAGCTTCCGAATTAAGACTTGAAACAAGATAAATTAGAAACAATTGTACATAGAAACTATGTAACACGTCTCTTGAAACCCATGTTTTCTCCCCGTTTGGGCCCTATTATGCTTTTTAGGCCTAGTTTAGGCGAATCGAGGCTAGAAGTTTGACTTTGGGTCAACCTTACCAATTAAAACTAGAAACAAGGCTAAATAGTATGAAAAATATGTAATACTGTTGGCCCAAAGGCCTATCACTCTAGTTTTGATGATGATCAACTCATGAAGTTATGTTTACTAATGATCTTGTGTTTAATTAGTGACAGATTCTTTATCAAGATCTTAGTAGGTGCAAAGCTCAACAAAGGATTAAATGTCAAGATTTGGAGCTAGCACGGGGTGATCCAAGGAGCTTTGGATCAAGCTTGGACCAAGTCAAGAAGATGAGAAGCCTTCAAGTGAAGACTTAAAGAAGATGAAGAATTGTGTCTAGGTATAAGATTTTGTTTTTGTTTTAGAAAAAATGTAAAGGATAGATAGTTGGTGGATTGCTCAAGTCTATATCACACACACACTCTTGATAGAACTCTTGATAGAATGATTTTCATAAAGATTTTCCTAGTTAAGAAAAGATTTTTATTTGTGATAAAATACAATTTGGCTTTTGGTATTCATGTATACATATCTTATATCCAAAACCATGTTTAGAGCCTTATGTCAAAAATTAGATATTCATCTTATTTGTGTAGTGGATCATATCCATACACACTATGCTTTAAAAGTATATCTTGTTTTTGTATTTGATGAGATTTTCCTTATGACAAAATATCTACTTTGGGTTTTGGTAATTTCTTATATACATATCCTTTAACCAAAACAAGTTTAGTGCTTTATGTCAAAAACTAGATATTTCATCTTGATTGTGTGGTGGATCATATCCATACACACTTTGCTTTATAAGTTCAAAATATCTTGTTTTTGTATTTTGTGAAGTTATGGAAAAACAAGTTTTAGAAAAACATATTTTTAGAAAAACAGTTTTTATTTTGATTGAAACTATTTTTCTGGATTTACTGTGAATTTCTGGGATTTTATTTAGCCAAAAGACCAATCCTTAATCCCTATTTTCTGGTTCTGCCAGTTCTGATTTTTCAGAACTGACAGAGGCCGGTCGACCGGGTCGGTCGACCGGACGTGCACGACGTGCACGCCAGTGTGCACTGGAGATCGGTCGACCGGGCCGGTCGACCGTTTCAGAGAGCTTTGCTCTCGGGAATTATCGGTCGACCGGGCCGGTCGACCGACAGAGAGTTTACTCTCTTCTCCAGTTGCTCGGTCGACCGGGCCGGTCGACCGGAGGCTGCAACGGTCGGATTTTTGACCGTTGCCGGTCGACCGGACCGGTCGACCGGTAGCTCTGACAGAGCCCAACGGTCAGATTTTTCTGGCCTCTATAAAAGGGGGTTTTGTCATTGTTTTAAGCCAAGATTTTTGGAGACCTTAGAGCTAGTTTTTTCCCAGTCTTTCTGAAGGGTTTTTCTCCACAAAATTAGAGTCAATACTTCCAATTAAAAGGAGAGTTTTATCAAAGAGTGTAAAAGAGATTTTTCTTGAGTTTTCCATCAAAAGTTCTTTCCTTGATTTCTCACACTACACTTGAGCATCCATTGTCATATCTATCCTATAGGAGAGTTGTAGTGAGAGTTTGTAATTGGTGATCAAGTGTTTAGATCACCAAGAGATCATTTCTTTGAGAAGGCGGACGGTTGTGTTCGCGGTTTGTTTCGGGTCCTAGTGAGGACTTGGTGTTGTTGGGTCCTAGTGAGGACTTGTAGCTTGAGGTGCGGCCTCGACGAGCCGATGGGCTTGTGGTGTGTAAGGGACTTTGGGAGTCCGAGGGCTTGTAGGTGTTGCGGCACCAAGGAGAGATCCGGTTGGATCGTGCATAGTGGAAATCCTTCGTGTGTCGAAGGCGGGGATGTAGAGCAAGTGTGCTCGAACCTCGAAACAAACCCTTTGTGTTTGCGATTGCTCACTCTTGCTCTCTTACTCTTTTTGTCTCACTTATATCTTGCATTACTTTATAGTCTTTATCTCTTATATGCATGATATACCTTTGTGCTCATAATTGCTATACTTGTTTGGGATTGTTGTTAACACTAGTATTCAACCAAGAGAGCCAACGCGGCACCTCAACCCATTCAAGGGGAATCTAGAGGAGCTTGTCCAGAGCCTCACAAGGGGAATTCGGCAACACTCTTGTGTTATACATAAGTGTTTAATTAAAAGAAGTTTATTTTGGTCAACTTAGTTTTAATTTCGCATTATTTGTTCATAAGTGACCATTAGATTAGCCATCACCTATTCACCCCCCCTCTAGGTGATCTTACAATTGGTATCAGAGCTAGTGCTCTTGATATTGGGTCTAACAACCTAAGAGTTAAAGATCCTCCTTTTAGGCTAATCACTTTATTTGTACACACACCATGGACTTTATGTCACCACCCACATTTGATATTCTTAACATCCAAACTTGGAAGGTTAAGATGTCATTGTACCTCAAGGCCTTAGGAATTCATGTCTATCTTGCCACTACTAATAATGCATATTGTATAGATGGTAAGAATATTGAGGCTAATGCTAAAGCCCTTCATGCTCTTAAATGTACCCTAAATGATGATTATTTATCTAGGGTTTCTAACATTGAATCGGCTTTTGTAGCTTGGAACATCATCACCTCCCTTGGCGAAAAGGATCTATATTATGCCGGGAGCGATTCGGACGTTGGAAGCGACATCTCCAACGTATGCTATATGGTCCAAGGGGATAAACCCCTTGAGGTAACTTTCGAATCCGAGGAAGATGATATTATGTCATATGATGAGCTCAATTCATTTTGCCAATTATTGCTTGAGAAATATGACATGAAAAAGAAAGAAATTAAAATTTGAAAAAGGACATTGCTTGCATGCATGAAGAACATGACTCATTTAGAGATAACATTGCATGCTTAGAATTAGAAAATAATAATTTGAAAAAGGATTTTGATTGCATGCTTAAAGAAAATGATTCTTTTAAATCTAAGGTTGCATGCTTAGAAAAGGAAAATAAAGATTTGAAAAATGAGAATGTTTCCTTGATTACTAAATTGAATGATTTATGTGAAGGGAACACTATTTTGAAAAATAAGATTGATTTGGTGGAAAAACAAAAGGAAGAAGTTTTTCAAGAAAATAAATCTTTGAAAAGAAAATTTATTGAAAAAGAAAAAGATTTTGTTTCTCAAAAGAAAAAGAAAAATGATTCTTTATCTCATCATGCTTTTCATGCCACAACTAATGAGATTAAGAATTTGAAAAATAAAATGGAGAATTTGAGTTCAACTTTGAACTCTTGTGCATTCAATCATACTAGATTGGAATCCTTGTTTCAAAAGAAACAAGTTCCTCATACTCATGCACATCATCATCATGACCATGCTTATGATGCACATCATGCTCACATTCCCACTCATAAGTATGCTAAGGTGTACACATGTACACATTGTGGCCGCAAAGGCCATCTAAGAAAATTTTGTTATGAAAGGTTAAATGTTCTTATTTTTGATAAAAATAAAAATGCTTGGGTTCCTTACAAGACTAACCCCATAGGACCCAAGAAAATATGGGTACCAAAACCCCCACCTTTTGCTTGTGATGTAGGTGAGGGCTCTCACAAAACGTGAGAGGGATGGTACCTTGGTAGTGGATGCACTTGGACATGATGGACATACTTTTGGGTTGCATCGCTATCAAGGAGCTTTGGTGGATCAACCACCATGCTAGGAGCTTTGGAGTTGGTAACAATTTCTAAACTCCTATTTCATTTATGTACATGCTTGTTCATTCATAATATTCATAGCATGTTCATATTTTAAGATATTTTTGGTGTTTCATGTGGTATATACTAGTTTAAGTGTAGTTTCTATCAAAACTTGTATTATACATGTACAAATAGTGAACTACAATTGACTCATATATATTTGAACTTCATGCTCATTTGTGTCCACTATATGCATGTGTATAGGCTAGTTTTGATGATTCGGTCATTTATACTTGTTATGCCTATCTTTGATTTTACTTCATGTATATGTGTGTTTAATTCAAATCTAATAAATATACGTGTATACCCTTGAGTCATTTGCCTTCATGCAATATATATTGGACTCTTTTAGATTTGGGATATGTATGCATATTGTTAGAATTGGATAAATCATACATATACCATGAAGATTAGTATTTTAAATAAATAATAAAAAAATTGATGATTTTTCATGTTTTTGATTTGTATTAAAGATTAAAACATGTGTAAAACAAAATGTGATTTATGATCTTTTTGAGCTTGAATGACTACTTTCATAAAAATACTATTTACATGATCCTTTGAACACTCATCTTTATGATACAAAATATTTTGAGCTTTATAGACCATGAGTGATTAAATCTTTGTGTATTTAGTATTGCTTTATGAAAAATATATGATTTGTTTTAAGATGAAAAATAAGATTTTTATGAGATTCATGCTTCACTTTCTATTTTCATGAAAATACCATTTACATAACCTTTGAACACTCATCTTTCATGATAAAAGATAATTTTTGAGCTTTATGGACTATGAGTGCTTAAACTTGTATGTATTTAGTATAATTCATGAATAACATATGATTTCATGCTTGTGAAGGATCTTTAACTAGTTTTTCAAAAATTATTTATAACTAGTTATTTATTCTTCAAATTTGGTAGTGCTTAGACATAACTATTTTTAAAACCTACCAATTTTTAGTTATGAGTATATACTTGACTTACAATGTTAATTTTACAATTGGTATATTACTCACATTTTGGTTCCTATATATGTATGCCCTAATTTTCAAATTGGTCTTATCTATTCACATACATATATATATGATTTTCATGTGCTTGCTTTACAATTGATTTACATTCTTAAAAGCACAAAAAGTTTATGCTAAGTTAAGTTAACACCTTATATTAACTATGCATAAGCTTATGAAAAATAAAAAGATTTTATTTTAGATCTTTCATTTGGTATCAATATGCTTCAACTTCAAATTTGTTATATGATTACAATTGATATCAATATGTTTGAAACATTAAAAGATTTTGCAATGATAACTTGATATCACACATCTTCAAGTGCTATTTTTTATTGGTATCAAAATTACACATTATGATTGGTTCAAAATTTGTTTTATTGGGAAAAGTTCAAAATTTTGTTTTGATAAAGAAAAATTAAAAATGTTTTGTTTTGTATTTCCTATATGCAAGGAGAGCTTAACATCTCTCTTACATATAGATTCATGTTGAGTATATTATAAATTGAGGAGCTTAACATCTCTTCTTTATATGATATACGTGTGTAGGGGAGCTTCACATCTCCTTCTATGCATTACATAGTTGTGTTGTGTGAATTAGGGCTTCACATCCCTCTTTCATGCAATGCACATTGTAGGGAAGCTAACTTAACGTCTTCCTCTTCATGAATGTATATCGCATATAAATCTTTATTGGTTGATTTGTATTTACCCCTTCTTGATTCTTTTGTTTTTGACAAAAAGGGGGAGAAAAATTTGTTTTGATTTGCTCTTACTTTGAACCCTTTGTTGATGATTGACAAAAGGGGGAGAAGTATTTGTGATGTATTTGTGATATATGCATGATTTCCTTACTTAAGGGGGAGAAGTATTTGTCTTCCTTACTTAAGGTTGTATAAGATTTGTATTTATGCATATATATATTTGTATTGCAAATAGGAGAAAAAGATTTTGATTTATGCTTGTTGCATGTTTTATTTCCATACTTGCATACATAGTTATGTGCCTCATTGCCATATTTATTATTTTGTGTTATGCATGAGTTAAGGGGGAGCTTCTTTGAAGCTTTACTTTAATCCATGCATATATAACTTCATGAGTTTTGTCATCATCAAAAAGGGGGAGATTGTTGGCCCAAAAGCCTATCACTCTAGTTTTGATGATGATCAACTCATGAAGTTATGTTTACTAATGATCTTGTGTTTAATTAGTGACAGATTCTTTATCAAGATCTTAGTAGGTGCAAAGCTCAACAAAGGATTAAATGTCAAGATTTGGAGCTAGCACGGGGTGATCCAAGGAGCTTTGGATCAAGCTTGGACCAAGTCAAGAAGATGAGAAGCCTTCAAGTGAAGACTTAAAGAAGATGAAGACTTGTGTCTAGGTATAAGATTTTGTTTTTGTTTTAGAAAAAATGTAAAGGATAGATAGTTGGTGGATTGCTCAAGTCTATATCACACACACACTCTTGATAGAACTCTTGATAGAATGATTTTCATAAAAGATTTTCCTAGTTAAGAAAAGATTTTTATTTGTGATAAAATACAATTTGGTTTTTGGTATTCATGTATACATATCTTATATCCAAAACCATGTTTAGAGCCTTATGTCAAAAACTAGATATTCATCTTATTTGTGTAGTGGATCATATCCATACACACTATGCTTTAAAAGTATATCTTGTTTTTGTATTTGATGAGATTTTCCTTATGACAAAATATCTACTTTGGGTTTTGGTAATTTCTTATATACATATCCTTTAACCAAAACAAGTTTAGTGCTTTATGTCAAAAACTAGATATTTCATCTTGATTGTGTGGTGGATCATATCCATACACACTTTGCTTTATAAGTTCAAAATATCTTGTTTTTGTATTTTGTGAAGTTATGGAAAAACAAGTTTTAGAAAAACATATTTTTAGAAAAACAGTTTTTATTTTGATTGAAACTATTTTTCTGGATTTACTGTGAATTTCTGGGATTTTATTTAGCCAAAAGACCAATCCTTAATCCCTATTTTCTGGTTCTGCCAGTTCTGATTTTTCAGAACTGACAGAGGCCGGTCGACCGGGTCGGTCGACCGGACGTGCACGACGTGCACGCCAGTGTGCACTGGAGATCGGTCGACCGGGCCGGTCGACCGTTTCAGAGAGCTTTGCTCTCGGGAATTATCGGTCGACCGGCCGGTCGACCGACAGAGAGTTTACTCTCTTCTCCAGTTGCTCGGTCGACCGGGCCGGTCGACCGGAGGCTGCAACGGTCGGATTTTTGACCGTTGCCGGTCGACCGGACCGGTCGACCGGTAGCTCTGACAGAGCCCAACGGTCAGATTTTTCTGGCCTCTATAAAAGGAGGTTTTGTCATTATTTTAAGCCAAGATTTTTGGAGACCTTAGAGCTAGTTTTTTCCCAGTCTTTCTGAGGGTTTTTCTCCACAAAATTAGAGTCAATACTTCCAATTAAAAGGAGAGTTTTATCAAAGAGTGTAAAAGAGATTTTTCTTGAGTTTCCATCAAAAGTTCTTTCCTTGATTTCTCACACTACACTTGAGCATCCATTGTCATATCTATCCTATAGGAGAGTTGTAGTGAGAGTTTGTAATTGGTGATCAAGTGTTTAGATCACCAAGAGATCATTTCTTTGAGAAGGCGGACGGTTGTGTTCGCGGTTTGTTTCGGGTCCTAGTGAGGACTTGGTGTTGTTGGGTCCTAGTGAGGACTTGTAGCTTGAGGTGCGGCCTCGACGAGCCGGTGGGCTTGTGGTGTGTAAGGGACTTTGGGAGTCCGAGGGCTTGTAGGTGTTGCGGCACCAAGGAGAGATCCGGTTGGATCGTGCATAGTGGAAATCCTTCGTGTGTCGAAGGCGGGGATGTAGAGCAAGTGTGCTCGAACCTCGAAACAAACCCTTTGTGTTTGCGATTGCTCACTCTTGCTCTCTTACTCTTTTTGTCTCACTTATATCTTGCATTACTTTATAGTCTTTATCTCTTATATGCATGATATACCTTTGTGCTCATAATTGCTATACTTGTTTGGGATTGTTGTTAACACTAGTATTCAACCAAGAGAGCCAACGCGGCACCTCAACCCATTCAAGGGGAATCTAGAGGAGCTTGTCCAGAGCCTCGCAAGGGGAATTCGGCAACACTCTTGTGTTATACATAAGTGTTTAATTAAAAGAAGTTTATTTTGGTCAACTTAGTTTTAATTTCGCATTATTTGTTCATAAGTGACCATTAGATTAGCCATCACCTATTCACCCCCCCTCTAGGTGATCTTACAAATACTACTCTCGTCTCTTAAAAATCACATTTTTCTCCAAGTTTAGGCCCTCTTCGGTTCTAATATGGCCTAGTTAGACCAACTAGGACTAGTTCAGGCAAACATGGGGCTGAAATTTTGACTCAGGTTAAACAACCTAATTAAGGCTTGAAACAAGGTTAATTAGTAGTGAATAAAAATATAGAAACTATTAATATTAATTCAGGCTTTTGAAAACCACGTTTTCTCAGCTTTTGGGTCCTATTTGACTATTACATAGCCTAGTTCAGGTCAATCGGGGCAGAATGTTTGACTTTTGGTCAAATTTCTTAATTAACACTAGAAACAAGTTTTATTTATAGTAATTGTACATTAAAACTATGTAGTACTATTACTCCTGGCTATTGAAAACCACGTTTTCTCCCTGTTTGGCCTTATTCGGGCCTTTCTAAGGCCTAGTTCAGACCAATATGGGATGAAAGTTTGACTTTGGGTCAAACTTCCTAATTAAGACTGAAAATTAGGTTAATTAGTAGTAATTGAACATTAATAATATGAAATACTGCTCTCGTCTCTTGAAAGTCACATTTTCTCCACGATGAGCCATATTCGGCTCGTATAAGGCTTAGTTCAGGCTAATTGGGATTGAAACTTTAACTTTTCGTCAAACTTTCTAATTAATACTAGAACAAGGTTAATTAGTTGTAATTATACATAGAAAACTATATAGTACCACTCACAGCTCTTGAAAATTTTTCTCCTCGTTTGAGCCATATTCGGCTTTATTATTAAAGCCTATTTTAGGCCAATGGGGCTGAAAGTTTAATTTTTAATCAAACTTCCTAGTTTAGTGTAGAAATAAGGTTAATTAATAGTAAGTGTAGTGAAACAATATAATACAACTTCCGATTCTTGAAATGACGCTTTTCCCCATTTGGGCCTTTTTTGGCTCTTTTAAGGCATTGTTTAGGCCAATCAGGGATGAAAGTTTAATTTTGGATCAAACTTCACAATTAAAACAAGAAATAAGGTCAATCTGTAGTAATTATACATAGAAACTATGTAATAGTACTCCCGGCTTTTGAAAACCTCGTTTTCTCTATATTTAAGCCATGTACGGCTCCAATAAAGGCCTAGTTAAGTTTAATCGAGGGTTGAAGTTTAATTTTTAGTCAAACTTTCTAATTAAGATTAGAAACAAGTTTTATTTGTAGAAATTGTTTATAGAAACTATGTAATACTACTCATGGATCGAGAAAACAATACTTTCTCCCTGTTTGGGCCCTATTCGGCTCTTATACGCCTGGTTCAGGCCAATCGGGGCTGAAAATTTTACTTTTGGTTAATGTTCCCAATTAAAACTAGAAACATAGTTAATTTGTAGTAATTAAATATAGAAACTATGTAATACTACTCCCAGCACTTAAAAATCATGTTTTCTCCCCGTTTGGGCCTTATTCAGTTCTTATAAGGTCTAGTTCAAGCCAATTGGGGTTAAATGTTTGACTTTTGGCTAAATTCCTAATTAACATTAGAAATAAGGTTAATTAGTAGTAATTGCACATAAAAACTATGTAATACTACGTCCAGCTCCTGAAACCACGTTTTCTCCCTGTTTGGGCCAGATGGCTCTAATAAGGTCTGATTCAGGCCAATCAAAATTTAATGTTTGAGCTTGGTTAAACTTCTCAGTTAAGGCTTGAAACAAGAATAATTAGTAGTAATTGTACATAAAACTATGTAATACTACTCTCGGCTCTTAAAAATCATATTTTGTCCTCGTTTGGGCCTTATTCGGTTCTTATAAGAGTTAGATCCGCGGGGCAGGAAGTTTTGACTTTTAAAAAACTTCCTAATTATAACTAGAAATAAGATTCACTAGTAATAATTTAACATTTAAACTATATAATACTACCTGTCGGCTCTTTAAAACAATGTTTTCCACAGGATCGGCCCTATTCGTTACAAGGACTGGTTGAGCCAATCAGAGTTAGAAAGTTTGACTTTCGGGGAAACTTACAATTTAGAGAAAAAATAAGGTCAAATGGTAATAATTGCACATTGAAACTGTGCAATACTAGTTCCAGCTCTTGAAAATCATATTTTTGCCTCGTTTTGACTTTACTCGGCTCTTCAACGCCTAGCTGAGGCCAATTGGTCTAAAAGTTTGTCTTTGGGCTAAACTTCCTAATTAAGACTAGAAACAAAAAGTAATTATACATAAAACTATGCAATACTACTCCCGGCTCTTGAAAATCACGTTATCCCCTGTTTTGGCCTATCCGGCTCTTATAAGGCCTAGTTCGGCTAAAAGTTAGACTATTGCTCAAAATTCCCTATTAAGATTAGAAATATTGTTAATTTGTAGTATTTGTATATAAAAACAATGTTATACTACTCTTGGCTTTAAAATTTACTACTCTTGGCTCTAAAAAATTAAGTTTTCTCCCTGTTTGGGCGCTATTCAGCTCCTATATGGCCTAGTTTAGGCCAATCTGGGCTGAAAGTTTGACTTTTGATTAAACTTTTCAATTAATACTGAAAAAGTTAAATTTGTAGTAATTTTATACATAGAAACTATGTCAGACTACTCCAGGCTCTTGAAAACAAAGTTTTCACCGCGTTTGGGCTTGGCTCTATAAGGTCCCGTTCAGGCCAATCGGGGCTGAAAGTTTAACTTTTGGTCAAACTTCCTAATACTGATAACAAATAAGGTTAATTAGTAGTAACTGTGGATAGAAACTATGTAATATGACTCTCAGCCTTTGAAAACAATATTTTCTCCATGTTTGGGCCATATTCGGCTTATAAGGCGTAATCCAGGTCTATTGGGCCGAAAAGTTTTGACTTTTTGATGAGGTTAATTAGTAGTAATTGAACATATAAACTATGTAATAGCACTCCGGGCCTTTGAAAATCACATTTTTCTCATTTGGGCCTAATTTGGCTCTTATTTGGCCTCTTTCAGGTCAATCGTAGGGTTGAAAGTTTGGTTTCAGGTCAAACTTGTCAATTAAGACTAGAAAATGTTTACTTATTATAATAGTTGTACATAGAAACTATGTAATACTACTCTCAGCTACTAAAAATCACGTTTTCTCCTCGTTTGGGCTCTATTCGGCTCTTATAAGGCCCGTTCCGGCCAATCGGGGCAGAAAGTTTGACTCTTGATTAATCTTTGCAATTAAGCATAGAATAAGATTAATTAGTAGTAATAGCATATAGAAACTATGTAATACTACTTCTGGTTCTTACAAAATCACATTTTCTCCCTTTTCAGCCTTATTTGGCTCTAATAAGCCTAATATAGGCCAATCGGAGATGAAAGTTTGATTTTTGGTCATATTTTCAAATTTAGAGTAGAAATAAGGCTAATTAGTAGTAGTTATACATTGAACTTATATAATACTACTAATAGCTCTTGAAAAACTATATTTTCTCTCTATTTAGGCCCTATTCGGTACTAATAAGGCCTAATTCAGGCCAATTGCGATCGAAAGTTTGACTTTTGATCAACCTTCGTAATTAAGCTTAGAAACAAGATTATTGTAATTGTATATAAAAACTATGTAATACTACTTCCGGTTCTTCAAATTATATTTTCTCCCTATTTCGGCCTAATTCGACTCGAATAAGGCCTACTACAGGCTAATCATAGCTGAAAGTTTGATTTTTGGTCATACTTTCCAATTTAGAGTAGAAATAAGGCTAATTAGTAGTACTTATGCATTTAACTTATATAATACTACTCATGGCTCTTGAAAACTACATTTTCTCCCTATGTGGGCCCAATTCGGCACTTATAAGACCTCGTTCAGGCCAATCGTGACTGAAAGTTTAACTTTTGGTCAAACTTCTCAATTAAAGTAGAAATAAGGTTAATTAGTTGTAATTGTACATAAAAACTATATAATAATACTCACGGCTCTTGAAAACCTTGTTTTCTCTCGTTTGGTCCCTATTCGGCTCTATTAAGACCTAATTCAAGCCATTCGGGGCGAAAAGTTTGACTTTTGGTCAAACTTTTTAATTTAGAGTAGAAATAAGGTTAAGTAGTAGAAATTGTATATTAAAAGTATGTAATACTACTTTCAGCTTTTGAAAATCACATTTTCTTTCCGTTTGGTCTTTATTCGGTTCTTTAAAGGCCTAGTTCAGGCCAATAAGGGATGAAAGTTTGACTTTGAGTCAAACTTCCAAATTAAAACTAGAACAATATTAAATAGTAGTAATTGTACATAAAAACTATGTAATACTACTTCTGGGTCTTCAAAACCACGTTTTTTCCTTGTTTGGGTCCCATCGAACTCTTATAAGGGTTAGCTCATGCCAATCGGGGCTCAAAGTTAGGCAATTGGTCAAACTTTCACATTAAGACAAGAAATGACGATAATTTATGGTATTTGTACATAGAAACTATGTAATATAGCACATAGCTCTTGAGAACCACGTTTTCTCAATGTTTCGTCCCTATTAGGCTCTTATAAGGTTTACTTCAGGCCAATCTGCGTTGAAAATTTGATTTTAGTCAAAATTCCCAATTTAGAGTACAAATAAAGTTAATTAATAGTAATTATATATTCAACTTATGAAATACTACTCACGGCTCTTGAAAACCATATTTTCTACCCATTTGGCCCTATTCAGCTATTAAAAGGCTTAGTTTAGGCTAACAAGGGCTGAAAGTTTGACTTTCAGTCAAATTACCCAATTAAGTCTAGAAAAACGTTACTTAGTTTTAATTGTACATAAAAACTATGTATACTACTCTCGGCTCTTGAAAATCATGTTTTCCCCTGTTTTGGCCCATTCGGCTCTTATAAGGCCTAGTTCGGCTAAAAGTTAGACTATTGCTCAAAGTTCTCTATCAAGTTTTCTCCCCGTTTGGGCACTATTCGGCTCCTATATGGCCTAGTTCAGGCCAATCTGAGCTGAAAGTTTGACTTTTAGTTAAACCTTTTAATTAATACTGAAAAAGTTAACTTAGTAGTAATTATACATAGAAACTATGTCATACTACTCTAGGCTCTTGAAAACATAGTTTTCTCCGCGGGCCTTATTAGGCTCTTAAAGGTCTCGTTCAGACCAATCGGGGCTGAAAGTTTGACTTTTGGTCAAACTTCACAATAATGACAAGAAATAAGGTTAATTAGTAGTAACTGTGGATAGAAACTATGTAATATGACTCTCAGCCTTTGAAAACAATATTTTCTACATGTTTGGGCCATATTAGACTTATAAAGCGTATCAAGGTCAATTAGGCCGGAAAGTTTGACTTTTTGATGAACTTCCCAATTAAGACTAGAAACAGAATGAATAAGTAGTAATTTAACAATTAAATTATGTAATACAACTTCGGTCTCTTGAAAACCATTCTTCCCCTAGCATCGGCACTATTCAACTCTAATATGGCCTAGTTCAGGCCAATCGGGGCTGAAAGTTTGATTTTTTGTAAAACTTCCCAATTTAGAGTAGAAAAAAGGTTAATTAGTAGTAATTATAAATTAAAACTATGTAATACTACTTCTGGCTATTTTAAGGTCTAGTTCAGGCCACCAGGGGTTGAAAGTTTGACGTGGGGTTACACTTCCTAATTTAGTGTAAAAAGAAGGTTAATTATTAGTAATTGTACATTGAAACTATGGAATACTACTTTCGGCTATAGAAAACATGTATTCTCCCCATTTAGGCCTTATTAAGCTCTTTAAGGCCTAGCTAGTTCAGGCCAATCGGGGTTAAAAGTTTGACTTTGGATCAAACTTCATAATTAAGACTAAATAAGGTTAATTAGTAGTAATTAAACATATAAATTATGTAATACTAATCCCGGCTCTTAAAAAACACATTTTCTCCCCGTTTGGGCCCTATTCGACTCTTATGTTGCCTCGTTTTCTAGTCAATATGTGTTGAAAATTTGACTTTTTGGCACACAACCCAATTAAGACTAGAAACAAGGTTAAGTAGTAATTAAATATAGAAACTGAGTAATACTAATTTTGGCTCTTGAAAACTACATATTTCTCCCGTTTGGGCCCTTTTCGGCTCTTATAAATTTAGTTCAGGCTAATCGATGTTGAAAGTTTGACCTTTTGTTAAACTACCCAATTAAGACTCTAAACAATTTTAATTAGTAGTAATTGTATATAGAAACTATGAAATACTACTCTCGGCTATTTAAAACCATGTGTTCTTCTCGTTTGGGCCCTATTCGGCTCTTATAACACTTACTTCAGGCCACTGAAAGTTTGACTTGGGGTGAAACTTCCCAATTTAGAGTGGAAATAAGGTTAATTATTATTAATTGTACATTGAAACTATGGAATATTGAAAATCATGTTTTCTCCCCGTTTAGGCCTTATTCGGCTTTTTAAGGCCTAGTTCAGGCCAATCGGGGTTAAAAGTTTGACTTTGAGTCCAACTTCTCAATTAAGACTAGAATAAGGTTAATTACTAATAATTGACATATAAATTATGTAATACTAATCCCGGCTCTTAAAAACACATTTTCTCCTAGTTTGGGCCCTATTCGACTCTTATGTTGCCTCATTTTCTAGTCAATAGGTGTTGAAAGTTTGACTTTTTGGCATACATCCCAATTAAGATTAGAAACAAGGTTAATTAGTAGTAATTAAATATAGAAACTGCGTAATACTAATTTCGGTTCTTGAAAACCACTTATTCCTCCCGTTTGGGCCCTATTCGGCTCTTATAAAATTTAGTTCAGGCTAATCGATGTTGAAAGTTTGACCTTTTTTAGACTACCCAATTAAGACTCTAAATAATTTTAATTAGTAGTAATTGTATATAGAAACTATGAAATACTACTCTCGGCTCTTTAAAACCATGTGTTCTTCTCGTTTGGGCCCTATTCGGTTCTTATAACACCTACTTCAGGCCAATCAAGGCTGAAAGTTTGACTTCGGGTCAAACTTCCCAATTTAGAGTAGGAATAAGGTAAAAGAGTAGTAATTGTAATTTGAAACTATGGAATACTACTGCCGGCTCTTAAAAATCATATTTCTCCCCATTTAGGCCTTATCGGCTTTTTTAAGACCTAGTTCAGGCCAATCAGGGATGAAAGTCTGACTTTGGTTCAAAGTTCCTAATTAAGACTAGAAATAAGGTTAATTAGTAGTAATTATATATAGAAACTATATGGTACCACAAACGGCTCTTGAAAACTACGTTTTCTCTCTTATTTGGGCTCTATTCGGCTCTATTAAGGTCTAAGTCAAGCAAATCGAAGTTGAAAGTTTGACTTGTGTCAAACTTTCCAATTTAGAGTAGAAATAAGGTTAATTAATAGTGATTGTACATCGAAACTATGGAATACTATTTTTGGCAATTGAAAGTCATGTTTTCTCCCCATTTAAGCCTTATTCGGTTCTTTAAGGCTTAGTTCAGGCCAATTAGGACTGAAAGTTTTACTTTAGGTCAAACTTCTTATTTAAGACTAGAAATAAGGTTAATTAGTAGTAATTGAACATATAAACTATGTAATACTAATTTGGCTCCTGAAAAACACATTTTCTCCCCGTTTGGGTCCTATTTGGCTCTTATATGGCCTCGTTCTAGTCAATCGGAGTTGAAATTTTGACTTTTGGTCACACATCCTAATTAAGACAAGAAAAAGTTTAATTAGTAGTAATTGTATATAGTACCTATGTAATACTACTCACGGTTCTTGAAAGCCATGTTTTCTTCCTATCTGGGCCTTATTCGGCTCCAATAAAGCCTAATTCAGGCCAATCGAGGCTGAAAGTAGAAAGAAGATTAATTAGTAGTAATTGTACATTGAACTTATGTAACACAACTCACTGCTCTTGAAAACCACATTTTCTCCTTATTTAGACCCTTTTTGGCACTTATAAGGCCTAGTTCAGATAATCAGGGTTAAAAGTTTGACATTTGATCAAACTTCGCTATTAAAACTTGAAATAAGGTTAATTTGTAGAAAATTATCATAGAAACTAAGTAATATTAATCTCAGCTCTTGAAAACCATAATTTCTCTCCCGTTGGGTCCTATTCGGCTCTTATAAGGCCTAGTTCAGGTCAAACGTGGCGAAAAGTTTGGTTTTTTGACAAACTTCTCAATTAAGACTAGAAACGAGGTCAATTAGTAGTAATTGAACCTATAAAATATGTAATAACACTCTTGGCTTTTGAAAATCACATTTTTCTCATTTGGGCCTAATTTGGCTCTTATTTGGCCACTTTCAGGTCAATCGCAAGGTTGAAAGTTTGACTTTTGGTCAAACTTGCCAATTAAGACTAGAAAATGTTTACATATTATAGCAGTTATACATAGAAACTATATAATACTACTCCCAGCTACTAAAAATCACGTTTTCTTCTTGTTTGGGCTCTATTCGGCTCTTATAGGCTCGTTCGGGCCAATTGGGGCAGAAAGTTTGACTTTTGATTAATCTTCATAATTAAGCATAGAATAAGATTAATTAGTAGTAATAGTATATAAAAACTATGTAATACTACTTCTGGTTCTTAAAAAATCACATTTTCTCCCTTTTCAGCCTTATTTGGCTCTAATAAGCCTAATACAAGCCAATCAGAGATGAAAGTTTGATTTTTGGTCATATTTCCAATTTTAGAGTAGAAATAAGGCTAATTAGTAGTAGTTATACATTGAACTTATATAATACTACACATAGCTCTTGAAAAACTATATTTTCTCTCTATTTAGGCTCTATTCGGCACTTATAAGGCCTAATTCAGCCTAATCACGACCGAAAGTTTGATTTTTAGTCAACCTTCGTAATTAAGCATGGATACAAGATTAATTAGTAATAATTATATATAAAAACTATGTAATAATATTTTTGGTTCTTCAAAATCACATTTTTCTCCCTATTTCGGCCTTATTCGGCTCTAATAAGGCTTAGTACAGGCCAATCATAACTGAAAGTTTGATTTTTGGTCATACTTTCCAATTTAGAATAAAAATAAGGCTAATTAGTAGTACTTATAGATTTAACTTATATAATACTACTCATGACTCTTGAAAACTGCATTTTCTCCCTATGTGGGCCCAATTCAGTACTTATAAGGCCTCATTCAGGCTAATCGTGACTGAAAGTTTGACCTTTGGTCAGACTTCTCAATCAAAACTAGATAAAAGTTTAATTTATAGAAATTACACATAAAAATCATGTAATACTACTCCAGACTCTTAAAAATATCATTTTCTTCCCGTTTGGGCCATATTCGGCTCTTTTAAGGTCTAGTTCAGGCCAATCGGTGCTGAAAATTTGTCTTTTGGTCAAACTTCCAATTTAAGACTCAAAAAAAGGTTAATTACTAGTTGTTGCATATAAAACTATGTAATACAATTCCCGGCTCTTGAAACCATATTTTCTCCCCATTTGGGCCCTACTATGCTCTTATAAGGTGTAGTTCATGCCAATCGGGGGTGAAACTTTGACTTTTGGTTAATTTTCTAATTAAGATTAGAAACAAGGTTAATTAGTAGTAATTATACATAGAAACTATATAATACCACTCCGGCTCTTGAAACCACGTTTTCTCCCTATTTGGGTCATATTTGGCTCTTAAAAGGATTAGTTCAGGTCAAATCGGGGCTGTAAGCTTGACTTTTTGATAAATTCCTAAAAGTACCTGAAATAAGGTTAATTAGTAGTAATTGAACATATATACTATGTAATATTACTCCCAGCTATTGAAAACCATATTTTTCCTTGGCATCAATATTTGGCTCTTACAAGGACTAGATTAGGCCAATCAGGGCAGAAATTTTGACTTTTGGTGAAACTTCTCAATGAAAACTGGAAATAAGGTTAATTAGTTATAATTGTACATAAAAACTATATAACAACACTCACGGCTCTTGAAAGCCATATTTTCTCACGTTTGGTCCCTATTCGGCTCTATTTTGGGACCTAATTCAGGCCACTTTCGGTCAAACTTTCAAATTTAGAGTAGAAATAAGGTTAATTAGTAGAAATTGTATATTGTGTAATACTACTTTCAGCTTTTGAAAATCACATTTTCTCCCCATTTGGTCCCTATTCGGTTCTTTAAAGGCCTAGTTCAGGCCAATTAGGGATGAAAGTTTGACTTTGAGTCAAATCTCCAAATTAAGACTAGAACAAGATTAAATAGTAGTAATTGTACATAAAAACTATGTAATACTACTTCCGGGTTTTCAAAACCATGTTTTTTTTCCTTGTTTGGGCCCCATCGAACTCTTATAAGGGTTAGTTCATGCCAATCGGGGCTCAAAGTTAGGCTATTGGGCAAACTTCCACATTAAGATTAGAAAAAATGTTAATTTATGTTATTTGTATATAGAAACTACATAATATAACACATAGCTCTTGAAAACTACGTTTTCTCATTGTTTAGTCCCTATTAGGCTCTTATAAGGTTTGCTTTAGGCCAATCGGCGTTGAAAATTTGATTTTGATCAAAATTCTCACTTTAGAGTAGAAATAAAGTTAATTAATAGTAATTATATATTCAACTTATGAAATATTACTCACGGCTCTTGAAAACCATATTTACTACCCATTTGGCCCTATTCGGCTTTTAAAAGGCTTAGTTTAGGCTAATTAGGGCTGAAAGTTTGACTTTTGGTCAAAATACCTAATTAAGTCTGAATACAAGGTTAATTAGTTGTAATTGTACATAAAATTATGTAATGCTACTCTCGGCTCTTGAAAATAACATTTTGTCTCCGTTTGGGCCTTATTCGGCTCTTATAAGGTCTGGTTCACACCTATCAGAACTGAAAGTTTGACTTTTACTCAAACTTTTTAATTAAGATTAGAAACAAGATTAATTAGTAGTAATTATTCATAGAAACTATGTAATACTACTGCCGGCTATGAAAACCATATTTTCTTCCCATTTGGGCCAGATTTTGAATCTTATAAGGTTTAGTTTCAGGTCAATTGGGACTAAAAGTTTGACTTTTTGACAAACTTCCTAATCAAGACTAGAAACAAAGATAATTAGCAGTAATTGTATATATGAACTAGGTAATACTATTTCTGACTCTTGAAAATCATTTTTTCTCCCCGTTTGGGCCCATTCTGCTTTTATATGGCCTCGTTCAGGTCAATTGGGGTAGAAAGTTTGACTTTTTGGCAAATTTCCCAATTAAGACAATAAAAAATTTAATAAGTAGAAATTATATGTAGAAACTATGTAATATTATTCCTGGCTCTTGAAAATCACGTTTTCTCCTCGTTTGCTATTCAGCTCTAATAAGGCCTCATCCATGCCAATCGGGACTGAAAGTTGGCTTGTGGCCAACCTTCTCATTTAAGATATAAGAAATAAGATTAATTAGTAGTAATTGTATATAGAAACTATGTAATACTACTCCTGATTCTTGAAATCCCATTTTCTCCTTTTAGGCCTTAATCGGCTCTAATAGAGCCTATTTTATGCCAATCGGAGTCAAAAGTTTAATTTTTGATCAAACTTTCCAATTTAGAATAGAAATAAGTTAATTAGTTTTAATTGTACATTGAACTTTTGTAATACAACTCACGGCTCGAGAAAACCACATTTTCTCCCAATTTGGGCTCTAATCGGCACTTATAAGGCCTAGTTCAAACAAATCGGGTCTGAATGTTTGACTTTTTGTCAAACTTCCCAATTAAGATTTGAAACAAGGTTAATTAGTAGTAATTAAATGTAGAAACTATGTAATGCTAATCTCAGCTCTTGAAAATCATGTTTTCTCCCTAGTTGGGCACTATTTGGCTATTATATAGCCTAATTCAGGATAATTGGGGTTGAAAGTTTGAACATTGGTCAAACTTCCTAATTAAAACTAGAAACATGATTAATTAGTATTTTTACATAAAACCTATGTAATACTACTCCCATCTCTTCAAAACTATATTGTCCCCTTTTTGGGCCCCCATTTACCTCTGACAAGGCCTAGTTCCTAGTTCAGCAAATCGAAGATGAAAGTTTGACTTTTGGTCAAACTTTCCTATTAAGACTAGAAACAAACTAGTAGTAATTGTACATTGAACTATAGACGGCTTTTGAAAATCATATTTTCTCCTCGTTTAGACACTATTCGGTGCTTATAAGGTCTGGTTTAGGTCAATCGGGGCTGAAAGTACGGCTTTTGGTCAAACTTTTCAATTAAGACTTGAAACAAGGTTAATTAGTAGTAATTGTGTATAAAAATTATGTAATGCCACTCCCAGCTCTTGAAAACTATGTTTTTCCCTAACTTTAGCGCTATTCAGCTCCAATAAGGCCTAGTTCAGCCCAATAAGGGCTGAAAGCTAGATTTTGGATCAAACTTTTTGATTTAGGATAGAAACAAGGTTAGCAGTAATTATATACATAAACTATGTAATACTACTCCACGCTCTCAGAAACCAACCTTCTTATTTAAGATAAGAAATAAGATTAATTAGTAGTAATTGTATATAAAAACTATGTAATACTACCTCTAATTCTTAAAAATCACATTTTCTCCCTTTCTAGCCTTTTTTGGCTCTAATAAGCCTAATATAGGCCAATCGGAGATGAAAGTTTGAATTTTGGTCATATTTCCAAATTTAGAGTAGAAATAAGGCTAATTAGTAGTAGTTATACATTGAACTTATATAATACTACTGATAGCTCTTGAAAAACTATATTTTCTCTCTATTTAGGCCCTATTCGGTACTTATAAGGCTTAATTAAGGCCAATCGCGACCAAAAGTTTGACTTTTAGTCAACCTTCGTAATTATGCTTAGAAACAAGATTAATTAGTAGTAATTATATATCCGGTTCTTCAAAATCACATTTTCTCTCTATTTCGGCCTTATTCGGCTCTAATAAGGCCTAGTACAGGCGAATCATAACTGAAAGTTTGATTTTTAGTCATACTTTCCAATTTAGAGTAGAAATAAGGCTAATTAGTAGTATTATGCATTTAACTTATATGATACTACTCATGGCTCTTGAAAACTATATTTTCTCCCTATGTGGGCCCAATTCGGCACTTGTAAGGCCTCGTTCAAGCCAATCGTAACTGAAAGTTTAACTTTTAGTCAAACTTCTCAATTAAAACTAGAAACAAGCTCAATTTGTAGAAATTATACATAAAAATCATGTAATACTATTCTCGGCTCTTGAAAACAGCATTTTCTCTCTGTTTGGGCCTTATTCGGCTCTTATAAAGTCTGGTTCATACCTATCACCGCTGAAAGTTTGACTTTCAGTCAAACTTTTCAATTAAGATTACAAACAAGATTAATTAGTAGTTGTTGCATATAAAAACTATGTAATTCTACTCTCGGCTCTTGAAAATCATATTTCTCCCCATTTGGGCCCTACTTTGCTCTTATAAGGTCTATTTCATGCCAATCGGGGGTGAAACTTTGAATTTTGACCAATTTTCTAATTAATATTAGAAATAAGGTTAATTAGTAGCAATTGTACATAGATACTATATAATACCACTCCGGCTCTTGAAACCACGTTTTCTCCCTGTTTGGGTCATATTTGGCTCTTAAAAGGATTAGTTCAGGTCAAATCGGGGCTGTAAGCTTGACTTTTAGACCCAAAAATACTTGAAATAAGGTCAATTCATAGTAATTAAACATATAAACTATGTAATATTACTCTCAGCTCTTGAAAGTCATATTTTCCCTTGGTATCAGCCCTATTTGGCTCTTACAAGGACTAGATTAGGCCAATCAGGGCAGAAATTTGGACTTTTGGTCAAACTTCTCAATTAAAAGTAGAAATAAGGTTAATTAGTTGTAATTGTACATAAAGACTATTTAATAACACTCACGGCTCTTAAAAACCTTGTTTCTCTCATTTGGTCCCTATTCGGCTCTATTAAGGCCTAATTCAAGCCATTCGGGGCGGAAAGTTTGACTTTCGATCAAACTTTTCAATATATAGTAGAAATAAGGTTAATTAGTAGAAATTGTATATTAAAAGTATGTAATATGACTTTCAGCTTTTGAAAATCACATTTTCTCCCCGTTTGGTCCTTATTCGGTTCTTTAAAGGCCTAGTTCAGACCAATTAGGGATGAAAGTTTGACTTTGAGTCAAACTTTCAAATTAAGACTAGAACAACATTAAATAGTAGTAATTGTACATAAAAACGACGTAATACTACTTCCGGGTCTTCAAAACTATATTTTTCCCATCGAACTCTTATAAGGGTTAGTTCATGCCAATCGGGGCTCAAAGTTAGGCAATTGGTCAAATTTTCACATTAAGACTAGAAATAACATTAATTAGTATTTGTACATAGAAACTACGTAATATAACACATAGCTCTTGAAAACCACTTTTACTCAATGTTTGGTCCCTATTTGGCTCTTATAAGGTTTGCTTCAGGCCAATCGGCGTTGAAAATTTGATTTTAGTCAAAATTCTCAATTTAGAGTAGAAATAAAGTTAATTAATAGTAATTATATATTCAACTTATGAAATACTACTCACGGCTCTTGAAAACCATATTTTCTACCCATTTGACCCTATTAAGCTATTAAAAGGCTTAGTTTAGGCTAACTAGCTGAAAGTTTGACCTTTAGTCAAAATGCCCAATTAAGTTAGACAAGGTTAGTCAGTTAGAATTGGACATAAAAACTATATAATACTACTCTCGGCTCTTGAAAATCACGTTTTTCCCTGTTTTGGCCCATTCGGCTCTTATAAGGCCTAGTTTAGCTAAAAGTTAGACTATTGCTCAAAGTTTCCTATCAAGTTTTTGAAATCACCTAGAGGGGGGTGAATAGGTGATGGCTATATGTAAATGGCACAAATGCGGAATTTAAAATTTAACTAACACAATTAGCTCAAATAAAAGACTTGTAATAAATAAAGCAATTTATAGTGCAAGAAAATAAAGGAGTTGAGTTTAGAGAGATTTGAGCAAACACAAACACGCAGATATGTTTCCGAGGTTCGAGCCACGCTCTACGTCCCCGCCTTCACACTTGAAGGATTTCCACTATTGAAGATCCCACTGGACCACCAATACAAGGACACACTTGTCCTATCTCTCGTGATGCCGCAACACCACCCAGAGCACACTAGCTCGCCTTGAGGCCGATGCCTCTACAACTTCACTCAAGAAGAAAAGGATCACACTTGATCAAAAAATTCACTCACTTGCACAATCCTAGAACCAATATGTAGATGAAGAATTATGGGATTGTGTAGTGCAAAAGCTAGAGAGAAGTCGAGGTAAAGACTTCAAATGGGTGTCTAGAAATTTAGGGCTTTTGGAGAGAAAATCTTTTCTAAATGAAAGCCTTTTGAAAACTTGTAAATCTTTTGAAAATCTCTTGTAAAAATGATCTTGATTGTTATCTTATCATGTCGAAGTGACCTCCTATTTATAGGGGTCAAAACAGCTTCAGAAATCCGTTGGGATCAAATCCCAAAAGAAAATCTGTCAGAAAATAGAGCTGTTGGAGTCTGTCAGAAAATCGACAGCATCCGGTCGACCGGGACGGTCGACCGCCAACGGTCAAAAATCAGACCGTTGGGGATCTACGGTCGACCGCCCGGTCGACCCAAACAACCCGAGAGCACTGCACAGTGCTCGGTCGACCGAGACGGTCGACTGACACGACATGCACAGAATTGTGCGCGACGGTCGACCGGGACGGTCGACCGTTTTCTGTCATTTCTGAAAAATCAGAACTTCCAGAAACCAGAAATTGGGGTTTTTGGAATTGGTCTTGGATTGAAGTTTTGTATCTTGTAAAACTTAGAGTGTGAGCCTATGTCACTACTCTAATACGTTTGAAACATTTTTATAAAAACTTCTTTGATAAAACTTGTTTTTTTCAAATAAATGTTTTTCAAAAACTTAAACTATTTTCCGAAAAACTTAATCTAAACATGTTAACTTCTAAATTGAAAATAGAAATTAAAAATCCTTTTGAAGTCATGAACCAAATTAAAATGTGTGTGTAGGTGGTAATCCCATAACTCTACTTCTAACATCTAGGTTTTGACAAAATATCTAAAATGAAAAATACAAATACAAATCTTGGTATTCTTCATAGTCTTGATCTTGACTTGGTCTTTACTTCATCGTCTTGTTCCCGAAGCTTTCTATTGTGCTTGGCTTGGGAATGCAAATCTTTGGCGAACTCCAAACTTGTGAGTCTTGATTGTGGAGCCGTCAAATCAACCTGTTTTAACCTGAAATGATTTTAAACAAAAATTGTTAAATACATAACTAGATATGGTTTGTTATCATCAAAATATCCATCAAGATATAGGGCTAATGGCCTTTGGGCCAACAATCTCCCCCTTTTTGATGATGACAAAACATATTTAGTTATCACAAATATTTTGGGTGGAGACTTCAAGTGAAGCTCCCCCTCAACACATGCATATACAAAAAAATATGCTCAAGCATAGACAAATCTCAAAAGAAATGCATCCATAACACATATATCCATGCTAGATAAACATACTCATGTCATAAAAGTACTCATGTCATAGAATAGAAATGAAACACACATGTCCACAAAGCATAACCAAACAAGTATATGTCCACACAAACATAAATACAATATAAAGATGTTCAATAACAGAAAAATATACACAAAATATGGAGTCTCTCTCAACAAATAACTCTCCCCCTTTTTGACATCATCAAATAAGGGGAGGTCACTCTCATCACTCGGCACCACCAGCATTGTCGCCCTCATCGTCGTCATCATCTTCGTCGTCCTCTGATGAGCTCTCCACAGTAGTGCCTTCAGTCATGGTCTTATCTCCATCATCGTCTTCCTCTGAAGAAGAAGAAGAAGAAGCGGCCTCCTCTGGATCAACGCCGACCACCTTAGGCCGAGGTGGGGGAACAGAAGAAGGAGCTCTGGTAGGAAATGGAGGGCTGGTGGAGGGAAGGGGACGAGCAATGGAAGTGGGATCAGGAGAAATCATGTCGAATTTCGTAAAGAGTGCCTCAAATTGCGTATCCATGAATCTCATGGAGTCAGCAAAATAGGACATATCGTTACGAATTCCTAGGATTTGTGAGTTCATCTCCGCACGGAAAGCGGCCTCTTGTTGGAAACGGGCGTCCATCTCCGTACGAAGAGCTGCCTCTCGCTGCTCAATCCAGGACTGGTGCTCCTGAATCTGAGAGCGAACCTCAGAAGAAATCATGGCCTGAAAATCTGAAGGTAAGACAAGGCCAGGAGCAGAAGATATCCCTGGGGCCGAAGAAGACCCAGGTGCAGATGAAGATCCAGGAACAATAGGAGGAGGAATAGGAGGTTGCACAGGAGCGTGACGACGCAACTGAGCTTCCATCCTTTTCAATAGAACTCCGTCAATGTCTATTTGAGGATCATCAGAAGTCTCAGAAGAAAGATCGAAGCCTAGAGTTTTGAGAAGACGGGTGATAATCATGCCAAAGGGTAAACCCCTACCGGACATGCGAATCTGGTCGGATGCCATGTGGGAAGCAATGATACGGGGAACATTTATCTTAATGCCTCGCAAAAGACAATAGATAATCAAAGGCACAGGACCCCTAGCATGGCTATATTCACCAGATTTAGGGACAATGTTATAGAAAATAATCTTGGCTAGGACTGGGAAGTGAGAGTGAACTTGCTCACAACTTCGTTCCTGACCAAGCCGGGGTTGTCATCCCCGTGAATCAATGTGGATGCGGTGAGCGCAGACTCACCCTCCGGAAACTCATAATCATGAAGGTCATGGGAATATATATCAGCTCCACCAGGGGAGAGATGAAGGATATCAGCGAACTGACCAATGCTTATGTCAATGTCCCTGCCTAGGACTCTAGAGAAGATACGGTTTCCATCAAAAGAGAGATTGGCATAGAAATAAGGCACGAGGGATGTATAAACTTGTTCTTTAATGGTTAAGAACTCGTTTAAGGAGTTGTTCTGCAAAATACGGGGGATATCAAGGTGTTCAAAGTCTTGAATAACTACAAATCTCCCTGAAATGATGTTCCTCTTGGAAAGATTGATATAACGATTTCTAGCAAGCTCATTATAAAGGTTCTTTTATGTTTAGGAGTGTGGGAAGAAGTATGAGCTACTGATTTGCCTTTCTCAGTCCTAGTCCTTTTAGATGTAGACATATTTTGAAGAAAAAGATGATTTTTAGGTTAGGGCTTGATCTAGAAAGCTTAGAGACCTAGAAATATTGACAAATAAGGGAAGATCTTAAAGCTAGATAGTAAGATCAGGAGAAAAAATCAGATTTTTACCTGAAAGATGAAGAACCAAAACCCTAGATCAAGAAAACCTGAATATCTTCGAATCCAACGGATGGGAAGACCTGAAAACGAAGATCCTGTACTTGGAGATGGAATTTGAAGTGGGTTTTAAATGGATTTTGAAATGATTGAGAGATTGGAGAGATAGAGAAATTTTTGGAGAAGGAGAGGAAGTGGGTTCGTCGGCTGAAAGAGTGAGAGAGAGAGAGAGAAAAAGTGAAAATAAATAGCAGTTTAGGGCTGAAATCGACGAACGGTCGACTGGTCGGTCGACCCAGAAAACCCGAGAGCTCTGTAATCTCAGAGCGGTCGACCGGTCGGTCGACCCAAGGATCCCGAGAGTTCTGCAAACTTGCAGCGGTCGACCGGGTCTAAGGACGGTCGACCGATAGCAGATAAAAAATAAAGGCAATATATTTCAGGCGAAATCGGTCGACCGCGCCTATTTACGGTCGACCGTCTTTGCCTGAAAGACAGTCTGCAGCAACAGCCAGAAAAATTTTTTTTTTTAAAAATTTAATTAAATACAAGGATGATATAATTATACAAACAACATGTTTTAATCTTCATTAAGTCAACTTATCAACCAAAATTACATACAAGACATTTTATTTTAATTTTTCATATATACTACAAAGTTTTTGAGATGTTGAAGCCGAATACCCAGTGACGGGTTCTGAACTTCATCCTCTTGATTCCTCTTGAATGAGTTGAGGTGCGCAATTGCCATCTCTAAGGTATTTGCTTTAAATATGAAAATTTTTACAAAAAATTAATTTTTTTTAGTTTTTGAAATACGATGTGTACATAGATATATCATGAAGACTAGATATGTGGACATTCACAAAAGATATCAACAAAAAAAATATGGCATATACACAATTGAGATAGAAATGTAACTCTACATTAGCATATGTCTATAGAGCACAAAAATAAGCTAACACTTCTATACATTTGTATATATATCAAACAAAAAAAAAATTAAACTTTTAAATGGAGAAGTTACCGAACATGGGCAATCTCCAAAATATAGGTGCCTCCACGATAGCGATGCAAGCTTGATGTGATCTTTGGGTTTTGTTGCATCCACCACCCGGGCACCGTTTCCCCCTATGTCTTGGAGGAAGTAGATCCACCTGTATCAACTAAAATAGGTGGGTCTTTTGGTACTCAAATTTTCTTGGGTCCTATAGGGTTAGTACCGGGGCGAACCCAAACATGTTTGTTATGTACATTATGCTTAGCAAAACAAAATTTTTCTAAATGGCCTTAGCGGCCACAATGTGTGCATACATAAATTTTCCACTACCATACATATGAGCATGCCTATGTGTGTGTGCATGTTTTCGTGCATGAGCATGGTGTGTATGTTTCCCTTGGGATACTCCCTTAGGAAATCTAGATGCAAATTTATTAAGATCAAAAGCACACTTCTTTAAAGTGTTATCCAAATTTTCAACACGTTTTTGAATTTCCACAAATTCATTTTTATTACAAGAAACCATGGGGGTTTTTCCTTTATTAGCCAATTTATATTTATCAAAGTCATTTTTCAATTTTTCAAAAGCAATAGATAAAACATTCTTCTCATTAAGACAAGTATCAAGTTTATTCTTTAAAATATCATTTTCCTTTTTCAATTTTTTAATATGAGATTGAGAAATCTCATATCTATGTTGTAGTTCTTCAAAAAAATGTGCAAGTTCATCCATTGTAAGATCATCATCTTCTAAAGTGTTATCAAGGGTTACCTTAGAAGCATCCTCACCTTGTGCCATGAAGCACATATGAGCGGCTCGTTCTCCTCTTTGGATTCCGACTCCGTGTCATCCCACGTTGCTACCATAGCCTTTTTCTTCCTTGGTACATGCTTGGAGGTGGTTGCTTGGAGAGCGGGGCAATCCGCTATGAGATGTCCGATCTTCTTGCAATGGAAGCAAGGACCGGGTTCTTCTCTCTTCTTTTCAAACCTTCCTTGAGGTTTCCCTCTTCGGAAGTTGCTTTGCCTCCCTTTCCTGTAAAACATTTTTCCTACCTTCCGGATAAGCATGGCAAAGTCCTCATCGCAATCCTCCGATGAGTCATCCTCTTCAATAGTGGTTGGAGTGGCTTTGAAGGCGATTGTTTCTTCTTGGGTGCCTCCCTTTCTTCTCTTACCTTCATCTCCATCTCATGGGTTTTGAGATTACCGATGAAGCCGGAGAAGTCCATCTCCTCCCGATCGTTAAGTTCTTTGAGAGTTGTTGCCTTGACTTCCCAAGCTTTGGGAAGAGCTCTAATGACCTTGCGAATCTTTGGTCATTGTCAATCGTGTCACCTAGAGAAGATAAAGCATTAGTGATCTTGGTGAAACGAGTGAGCATGTCATCAATACTCTCACTTTCAAGCATATAAAAATTCTCATATTGAGAACGTAGCAAGTCAATCTTGGATCTCTTGACTTGTGATGTTCCCTCATGAGTCACAATTAAAACATTTCATACTTCATATGCAGATTTACAGTTAATAATGCGTGAGAGGTCATCTTCATTAAGGGCTTGGGTTAAAGCATATTGAGCCCTAGCATTAGCCTTATAGTCCTTGGTAGTGTCCTCAGACCATGATCTCTCATCGGTGAGAGGCTCTACAAATTCTTTAGTTATGGCCCTAACTACCCTAACTCCTAGGGACTTAAGAAAGAGGTTCATTTTGACCTTCCAAATGGGGAAGTTCAAGCCATCAAATTTAGGTGGGGACTTGATGCTAGAAAAATCAAGTGAAGCCATTGATGAATAGTAAAATGCACAAAATATGCAACAAATAGTATAGCCAATAACAAGGATCTCCCTAAGGTGGTTAAACCAAATACTAGGGTTAGGCTCTGATACCAATTGAAATCACCTAGAGGGGGGGTGAATAGGTGATGGCTATATGTAAATGGCACAAATGCGGAATTTAAAATTTAACTAACACAATTAGCTCAAATAAAAGACTTGCAATAAATAAAGCAATTTATAGTGCAAGAAAATAAAGGAGTTGAGTTTAGAGAGATTTGAGCAAACGCAAACACGCAGATATGTTTCCGAGGTTCGAGCCACGCTCTACGTCCCCGCCTTCACACTTGAAGGATTTCCACTATTGAAGATCCCACTGGACCACAATACAAGGACACACTTGTCCTATCTCTCGTGATGCCGCAACACCACCCGGAGCACACTAGCTCGCCTTGAGGCCGATGCCTCTACAACTTCACTCAAGAAGAAAAGGATCACACTTGATCAAAAATTCGCTCACTTGCACAATCCTAGAACCAATATGTAGATGAAGAATTATGGGATTGTGTAGTGCAAAAGCTAGAGAGAAGTAGAGGTAAAGACTTCAAATGGGTGTCTAGAAATTTAGGGCTTTTGGAGAGAAAATCTTTTCTAAATGAAAGCCTTTTGAAAACTTGTAAATCTTTTGAAAATCTCTTGTAAAAATGATCTTGATTGTTATCTTATCATGTTGAAGTGACCTCCTATTTATAGGGGTCAAAAACAGCTTCAGAGATCCGTTGGGATCAAATCCCAAAAGAAAATCTGTCAGAAAATAGAGCTGTTGGAGTCTGTCAGAAAATCTTACAGCATCCGGTCGACCGGGACGGTCGACCGCCAACGGTCAAAAATCAGACCGTTGGGGATCTACGATCGACCGCCCGGTCGACCCAAACAACCCAAGAGCACTGCACAGTGCTCGGTCGACCGAGAAGGTCGACTGACACGACATGCACAGAATTGTGCGCGACGGTCGACCGGGACGGTCGACCGGTTTCTGTCATTTCTGAAAAATCAGAACTTCCAGAAACCAGAAATTGGGGTTTTTGGAATTGGTCTTGGATTGAAGTTTTGTATCTTGTAAAACTTAGAGTGTGAGCCTATGTCACTACTCTAATAAGTTTGAAACATTTTTATAAAAACTTCTTTGATAAAACTTGTTTTTTTCAAATAAATGTTTTTCCAAAAACTTAAACTATTTTCCGAAAAACTTAATCTAAACATGTTAACTTCTAAATTGAAAATAGAAATTAAAAATCCTTTTGAAGTCATGAACCAAATTAAAATGTGTGTGTAGGTGGTAATCCCATAACTCTACTTCTAACATCTAGGTTTTGACAAAATATCTAAAATGAAAAATACAAATACAAATCTTGGTATTCTTCATAGTCTTGATCTTGACTTGGTCTTTAATTCATCGTCTTGTTCCCAAAGCTTTCTATTGTGCTTGGCTTGGGAATGCAAATCTTTGGCGAACTCCAAACTTGTGAGTCTTGATTGTGGAGCCGTCAAATCAACCTGTTTTAACCTGAAATGCTTTTAAACAAAAATTGTTAAATACATAACTAGATATGGTTTGTTATCATCAAAATATCCATCAAGATATAGGGCTAATGGCCTTTGGGCCAACAGTTTTCTCCCCGTTTGGGCGCTATTCGGCTCCTATATGGCCTAGTTCCGGCCAATCTGGGCTGAAAGTTTGACTTTTGATTAAATTTTTAATTAATACTGAAAAAAGTTAACTTAGTAGTAATTATACATAGAAACTATGTCATGCTACTCCAGGCTCTTGAAACCAAGTTTTCTCCGTGTTTGGGCCTTATTTGGTTCTTATAAGGTCTCGTTCAGGCCAATCGGGCTGAAAGTTTGACTTTTGGTCAAACTTCCCAATAATGATAAGAAATAAGGTTAATTAGTAGTAATTGTGGATATAAACTATGTAATATGACTCTCAGCCTTTGAAACAATATTTTCTCCATGTTTGGGCCATATTCGGCTTATAAGGCGTAATCCAGGTCAATTAGGCCAAAAGTTTGACTTTTTGATGAACTTCCAAATTAAGACTAGAAACAAGATGAATAAGTAGTAATTTAACAAGTAAATTATGTAATACAACTCCGGTCTCTTGAAAACCATGTTTCCCCTAGCATCGGCACTATAGAAACTATGTAATACTACTCCCGATTCTTGAAAATCCCATTTTCTCCTTTTAGGCCTTAATCGGCCCTAATAGAGCCTAGTTTATGCGAATTGGAGTCAAAGTTTTATTTTTGGTCAAACTTCCCATTTAGAATAGAAATAAGTTAATTAGTATTAACATTGAACTTTTGTAATACTACTCACGGCTCGAGAAAACCACATTTTCTCCCATTTGGGCTCTAATCGGCACTTATAAGCCTAGTTCAAATAAATTAGGTTTGAATGTTTGACTTTTTGTCAAACTTCCCAATAAGACTTGAAACAAGCTTAATTAGTAGTAATAAAATTTAGAAACTATGTAACACTAATCTCGGCTCTTGAAAATCACTTTTTCTCCCTAGTTGGGCCCTATTCGGCTCTTATATGGCCTAATTCAGGACAATTGGGGCTGAAAGTTTGAATTTTGGTCAAACTTCCTAATTAAAACTAAAAACATGGTAATTAGTATTTTTACATAAAACCTATGTAATACTGCTCCATCTCTTTAAAACCATGTTGTCCCCTTTTGGGCCCTATTTACCTCTGAAAGGCCTAGTTCATGCCAATCGGGGCTGAAAGTTAGACTATTGTTCAAACTTGCCTATTAAGACTAGATATAACGTTAATTTATAGTATTTGTACAATGAAACTATGTAATACCACTCATGACTCTTGAAAATCATAATTTTTTTTCCCAGTTTGGGCCCCACTAGAATCTTATAAGACCTAGTTCAGCAAATCGAAGATGAAAGTTTAACTTTTCGTCAACTTTCTTATTAAGACTAAAAACAAACTAGTGGTAATTGTACATTGAAACTATAAACGGCTTTTGAAAAACATATTTTCTCCTCGTTTAGGCACTATTCGGCTCTTATAAGGTCTGGTTCAGGTCAATCGGGGCTGAAAGTGTGACTTTTGGTCAAGCTTTTCAATTAAGACTTGAAACATGGTTAATTAGTAGTAATTGTGTATAAAAATTATGTAATGCCACTCCCAGCTCTTGAAAACCATGTTTTTCCCTGACTTCAGCGCTATTCGGCTCCAATAAGGCCTAGGTCAGGCCAATAAGGGCTGAAGTTTGATTTTGAGTCAAACTTTTCGATTTAGGATAGAGAAAAGGTTAATAAGTAGTAATTATATACATAAATTATGTAATACTGCTCCACGCTCTCGGAAACCACATTTTCTACTGTTAAGGCCTAAAACAACCCTTATAAGACCGAGTTCAGACTAATCGGGGCTAAAAGTTTGACTTTTGATTAAACTTTTCAGTTAAGAGTAGAAACAAGATCAATTAACAGTAATTGTACATCGAAACTATGCAATACTACTCCCGAATCTCAAAAACCACATTTTCTGCCTAATTTGGCCCTATTCGGCGCTTACATAAGGCCTAGTTAGTAGTAATTGTGCATAGAAATTATGTAATTTGACTTGAGGTGAAACTTCCCAATTAAGACTAGGAGCAAGATTAATTATAGAAATTATACATAGAAACTATGTAATATTATTCCTGGTTCTTTAAAATCACATTTTCTCTCTGTTTGGGCCCTATTTGGCTCTTATAAGGCCTAGTTCAGGCCAATCAGGGCTGAAAGTTTGACTTTGCTCAAACTTCCCAATTAAGACTAGAAACAGATTAATTAGTGGTAATTGGACATAAAAACTATGTAATACTACTCCCGACTTTTGGAAACCATGTTTTCTCGTCGTTTTGGCCATATTCGGCTCTTATAAGGCCTACTTCAGGTCAATAAGAACTGAAAGTTTGATTTTTTGACAAATTCTCAAAAAACATGAAACAAGGTTAATAAGAAATTATTGAACATATAAACTATGAAATACTACTCCCAGCTCTAAAAAATCACGTTTCCCTAGCATCGCCTATTCGGCTCTTATATTCTAGTTCAGGCCAATTGGGGCGGAAAGTTTGACTTTTGGTTATACTTCCCAATTAAGACTTAGAAATAAGGTTAATTAGTTGTGAGTTTATATAGAAACAACATGATACAAGTTACAACTCTTGAAAACAATATTTTCTCTCCGTTTGGGCCCTATTCAACTCTATTAAGACCAAATTCAGGCCAATCGGGCCTGAAAGTTTGACTTTCAGTTAAACTTCCTAATTTAAGGTAGAATAAGGTTAACGAGTAGAAATTATACATTGAAACTATGTAATACTACTTCTGGCTCTTGAAAAACCACATTTTCTCCTCGTCTGGGCCATATTCCGCTTTTTAAGGCCTACTTCAGGCCAATTGGGGATGCAAGTTAGACTTTGGGGCAAACTTCCCAATTAAGAGTAGAAATAACACTAATTTATAGTATTCGTACATGAAAACTATGTGATACTACGCATGGATCTTGAAAATCATATTTTCTCTTTATTTGGGCTATATTCGGCTCTTATAAGGCCAAATTCAGGTCAATAGGCTTGAAAATTTAACTTTTTCACAAACTTTCTAATTAACATAAGAAATAAGGTTAATTATAGTAATAAATGTATCATATAATACTACTCCTTGCTCTTGAAAACCACCTTTTCCCTGGCATCGACTTTATTCGGCTCTAATAAGCCTACTTATGGCCAACTGGGGCTGAAGTTTAATTTTAGGTAAAACTTCTTAGTTTGGAGGAAAATATGTTAATTTTAGTAATTATACATTAAACCTGTATAACATTACTCACCACACTTGAAAACCAAATTTTCTCCCTATTGGGCCCTATTTGGCTCTTTTAAGGCCTAGTTTAGGCCAATCGAGGCTGAAAGTTTGACTTTTGATCAAACTTTCTAATAAGACATAAAATAAGGTTAATTAGTAGTAATTATTTATAGAAATCATGTAATACTACTCTTGACTCTTAAAAATCAAGTTTTCTCTATGTTTAGGCCCTATTCGGATTTAATAAGGCCTAATTCAGGCCAATCGTAGCTCAAAGCTTGACTTTTGGTCAAAACTTTTTATTTAAAACTAGAAACAAGTTAATTAGTAGTAACTGTACATTAAACTATGTAACACTATTACTGATTCTTGAAATCCATATTTTTTCCCTATTTGGGCCCTACTCGAACTTATAAACCCTAGTTTTCTGGCTAATTGGGACTGAAAGTTGACTTTTGGTCAAACTTCCCAATTAAGAATAAAATAAGGTTAATTAGTAGTAATTGTACATAGAAACTGGATAATACTACTTCTGGCCCTTGAAAATCACGTTTTCTCTTTATTTAGGCCCTATTCTGCTATAATAATCTTAGTTCAGGCCAATCAGGGCTGAAAGTATGATTATTGGTCAAACTATGAAATTTAGAAATAAGGTTAATTAGTAGTAATTGTACATTGAACCTATGTTATACTACTCACGACTCTTGAAAACCATTTTTTTTTTCTTTACTTGGGCCATATTCGGCTCATATAAGGCCTAGTTCAGGCAAATCAGGGGCTACAAGCTTGAATTTTTGTCAAACTTTGATATTTAGAGTTGAAAACTAGATTAGTTAGTTATAATTTTGCATAGAAACTATGCAATATCAATCCGAGCTCTTGAAAATCAAAGTTTCTCCCCTTTGGGCCCAATTCGGCTCTTATATGGCCTAGTTCAGGTCAATCTCGGACCTGAAAGTTTGACTTTTGGTCAAACTCCCGATGAAGATTAGAAACATGTTTAATTCAAAGTAATTTTACATAAAAACTATGTGATACTATCCTCGGCTCTTGAAAACTATATTTCTCCAGTTTTGGTCTTATTCAACTCTTATAAGGCCTATTTCAGGCTAATCGGGACTGAATGTTAGACTTTTTGTCAAACTTTCAAATCAAGACTAGTAACAAGGTTAATTAGTAGTGTTATACATAGAAGCTATAATACTCCTCCCGACACTTGAAAACCCCATTTTCTCCCTGTTTAGTCCTTATTCGGCTCAATAACCCGAGTTCAAAGTTTGATTTTTAGTTAAACTTCCCACTTAGAGTTAAAAATAAGATTAAATAGTAGTAATTGTACATTAAACAGAGTAATATTTAATCTCGGCTCTTGAAAACCACGTTCCCTCCCACTTGGGCCCTATTCAGCTCTTATATGGCCTAGTTCAGGTCAATCGATACTTACAGTTTGACTTTTGGCCAAACTACGAAATTTAAACAAGAAGCAAATTTAATTTATAGTAATTGTTCATTGAAATTATGTAATACTACTCTGTCTCTTTAAAACCACATTTTCTCTCCATTTGGGCCCTATTGGATTCTTATAAGCCCTAGTTTAGGCCAATCGGGCTTAATGTTTGACTTTCGGTCAAAATTTCAATTAAGACTAGAAACAAGATTAATTAGTAGTAATTTTACATAGAAACTATCCAATACTACTCCCGGCTTTTGAAAACCAAGTTTTCACCTCGTTTGGGCCCTAGTTGGCTCTAATTAGGCCTAGTTCAGGTCAAACGGGGTTGAAAATTTGACTTTGGCTCAAGCTTTTGAATTACGACTAGAAACAAGGTTAATTAGTAATAATTGTACATAGAAACTATGTAACACGTCTCTTAGACCCATGTTTTCCTCTCGTTTGGACCTATTATGCTTTTAGGCCTAGTTCAGGCGAATCGGGCTAGAAGTTTGACTTTGGGTCAATCTTACCAATTAAAACTAGAAACAAGGTTAATTAGTTTGAAAAAATGTAATACTACTCTCGTATCTTTAAAACCACATTTTTCTCCCAGTTTAGGCCCTCTTCGGCTTTAAATATTGCCTAATTTAGGCCAACCAGGGCTATTTCAAGCCAACGGGGACTGAAAATTTGACTCAGGTCAAATAACCTAATTAAGGCTTGAACAAGGTTAATTAGTAGTGAATAAAAATATAGAAACTATTAATATTAATTCAAGATTTTGAAAACCACGTTTTCTCGGCGTTTTGGTTATATTCGGCTATTATATAGCCTAGTTCAAGTCAATCGTGTAAATCAACCTAGAGGGGGTGAATAGGTGATGGCTAATCTAATGGCCACTAATGCGGAATTAAAAACTATTTAATGCAAACAAAAACTTATTACACTAAACACCACGTATAACACAATAGTGTAGCCGGATTCCCTGTGAAGGGCTCTGGACTAACTCCTCAAGATTCCTCTAAATAAGAGTTGAGGTGCCGCGTTGGCTCTCTTAGTTTGAATACAAGTGTTAGCAAACAATACCCAAGCATATATCAATAAGAGCACAAATGTATATCAAGCATATAAAAGATAAGCACAATAAGAGCATGCAAGATATATAAACAAGTAAGAGACAGAGAGAGAGAGAGAGAGAGCAATCACAACACGGAGATTTATTTTGGGTTCGAGCACACCTTGCTCTACGTCCCCGCCTTCACACTTGAAGGATTTCCACTATAATAATCGATCCCACCGATCACTCGGTGCCGCAACACCTACAAAGAGTTCCCACTAGAACTCTTGGACCTCTCTAGTCTCGTACACACCGCAAGCCCACAAGCTCGCCGAGGCCGCACCTCAAACACTGAGCACACACGAACTCGAAACACCGCGAACACACTTGTCCGCCTCCTCAAAGAAAAAAGATGAAGTCTTTGATGATCACAACACTTTGATCACCTAAAACAATCTCACAATAACACTCTATAGAATGAATATGTCAATGGGTGCTCAAGTGTTTGTGAGAAAACAAGGATTGAAATGTTGGAGGAAACTCAGAAAATCACTTTGAAAACATTCTTGATAAACTCCCATTTTGATTGGAAATATTTGCTCTCTAAACAAGTGGGAAAAGCTCTGAAAAGAGTTGAAAAACTAGCTCAAAAACTACTTGAAAATCTTGTAGAAAACAGCACCCAAATGCCCCAATTTATAGAGATAGAAAAACTAGCCGTTTGGAGCCAGAATGGCCTGTCGGTTGACCGCCCGGTCGAT
>JAVJIF010025295.1:0-61712 GCA_038442645.1 Agave tequilana | reverse complement strand
CCCAAAGATTTTCAGGTGCACCTGAGCTGAGTAACATGCATTCACCATGTCCATCAGTGTTCTGTTTTTCCTTTCAGCTACACCGTTGGATTGAGGTGTGTAGGGAGCAGTTACCTCATGAATAATGCCATGTTCTTGGCAGAATTCTGTCATATCATTTGAGTATACTCCCCCCCACGATCAGATCTTAGAATTTTGATCTTCTTTTCACGTTGGTTCTCAGCTTCGGCTTTATACACCTTAAACCAATCGAGGACTTCATCCTTGGATTTGAGAAGATAGGTGTGATAGAATTTGGAGTAGTCATCAATAAATGTCACAAAGTATCTTCTACCTCCTACCGCCTCGGGTGAGAACTCTGTTCGAGTCACACACATCACTATGATAAGCTCGAGGGGTCAGATGTCCTTGTGATAGAAGGAATGATTTCCGGGTATTCTTACCCTGAACACAGATTTCACATCTAGAAGATGTGTCAAGAAGATTTAGGAATGAGATTCAAGTTAATCATTTTCTTAATAGAATTGAAGTTGACATGTCCCAGTCTCCATGCCAGATATCACAAGACTCAATGTTCAAAGCAAAAAGTTAGAAATTTTATTATCAGAAGAATTTATTACATTGAGACGAAAAGGACCATCACAAAGAAAGCCTTTTCCAATGAAGATATTTGACTTGGAGATTACAAATTTATTGGATTCTTTGACAATCCTATAGCCAGCTCTAAGAAGTGAAGACTCGCTGATCAGATTTCTCCGAAGTGTAGGTACATGCAGGACGCCTTGAAGAGTCAGAATTTTCCCTGAGGTCATTCTGAGATCATACGTCCAGTTCCCTTTATCTCTCTAGTGGAGTCATCTGCCAGGTTCACGGCTTCCTCCACGTTGTTCCTGATAGGATTTAAACCAGGAGCGATCAGTACAGATGTGAATATTGGCTCCTGAGTCTAACCACCAGTCCGGGAGAAGGTGATAGAGTTGACAATAGGAAGAGAAGAATCTAACCTAAGGAATTGGAGTCCAGTTCCACCATGTTGACCTTGTCCGTCATTTCCTCCATTTCCTCTTGGTAGAGCTTTGACAGGTTCTTTCTTCCGTTGAAACATTGAGGTGCCATGTGATTCGTTCTTCCGCAGACGTAGCAGAATCTTCCATCAGACTTCTGGCCAAAGGTTTTGGTTTGAAGGAGGAAGATTGAGAAGGTTTGAAAGAAGAAGAATTTGCATGGGGAAAGAATGAAAATGATTGGGTTTTTTTGAACTAGCAGGAATTAATAACAAAGACAATTAACTATGCAATTATAAAATAGAGGGATTAGATTTGCAAGAATTTAGACAATTCTATTTTAGTTAACTAATATAGCAGAACTAAACAATTAATTAACTAATGATGTATGAAAATTCTTGTAATATGAGTTTATAAAATATGACAAGATTTAAATAAATAATTTTCTTTTTGTAACAAATTAATAAGATGTTATAATGAAAACAAATGATTAAGTTTGTAATGAAAATTTTGCCTTATAATAATTACTTAATATAAAGTTGTAAAGAATAAAGTTATTTAGATTTTCTAGGATGTTATATTGAAATTTTGGCCTTGTAATAATTAGAGCAAATAGGTTTTTGTTTTTGCAATAAATTAAAGAGATTATAATTAGATCAGATTTAAGGAATCTTACAACAGGATATTAAGACAAGATCTAATTAGTTTTGAAAGGATTTAATACAATAATTTTGCAATGAAAATTTAATGCAAATCTTTTAAATAAATTGGTAAGTACTTTCTTTTTCCAACTGTAAGAATACTTTTCCTTTTCCAAATCTTTTAATGAAAATTTAATACAAACTGTAAGAATACAATTTTTTTTTTTAATATCTAATTGTTTTAAATAATTATCTTTACTTGCAGGGACTGTTTTTTATTGCAAAAAATTATCAACTGCATGAAATGGCAAGTAACAATATTGCATGAAATAATTCTCTAAAATTAATTGCAAGATTTATCAATATTCTATCTTCTAGATTGAAGGATATTTTCCAGAATTATAGCATGCAACAAATATAGATTCTAATTTTAACAATTACTTGTCCTAAGCATGCAACTAAAATGAAGATTTAAAGAAAATAAAAAGCTGGCCTGGGTGACAGTCGTGCAGAAGCACTGCCCTAGAAGATAGATGGTCGGTCCCTCGTCCGGACCTTAGAATAGCCTCCTCTCCTAGCGGTAAAAGCTCCTCCGGTAGATCACCAGCACCAGCCCCGCGAAGAGCTAGGCCTCTGGTCAGATGGAATGCGCTGCCCGTATAAAGTCGCCGGAGAAATCACAAAAAACCGAACAGAATTTTGTAGGAAAGATTTTACTGTAGGAGGGAGAAGGAGACTGTAAGATTTTTTCTGCAGGTAACAGACTGAACTGCGAGAAGCTATTTATAGATTCTCGGAGTTCAGCTGTTCAACAGACCCCGCTCCAAATCTGCACACGTGCGTTCGCAGTAGCGAGCTAGATCCGGAAGGAGTTGGTTAAAACGGAAAAATCCCGAAAAAATCATAACAGATTTTAAATCAAAATTAAAAACAAATGTAGCAGGTCCAACAGCCCTGAATCGAACTGCATTCGTGTCCGCAGGTCGTGGGCGCGCGCCACCCGCACCCGGCCCGGCCCGTTTCGGTTCGGCGTGTGTGCGCGCGTGTGGGGATGTGGCCCATGGCCCAACACTCATAACAATAGGCAAGAGAGGTTTTGGTATATATACCACCTAACCTCCCATCTCCTATCCAATGTGGGACTAAAAACAAAGCAAATAGAGGGAAACTCAAGTTTTCCCTCCATACATCAATACATCCAACAGTCCCCCCCAAACTTGAGTTTCAGAGAGGATAAAACAAATCAATAACCATCACATCATCAGATCATAAAACACGAAAAAATCGGGCAACATCATACTGTGATTCGGGACAGGTGGACTACGCCTGGAACCTTCCTTAGTGAATTCATCGCCATCTGAGAGACATAGTGGACTACGCCTGGAACTAGCCTCTTTTACCAGATATTGATAGATACCCACACAGTAAGTCTCCATCTATTGAGCGAGCGGGTTGAGCGTTAAAGGCCATGCTCACAATAACCGACTCATGAGAGTTTCTAGGGTCAGCCCTGCCCCCCCCAACCGCGGCCATCACGGTTCCTCTCACGTAGGTAAGTCCTCCAGGGTACTACAGCTGGATAGTATACCCTCCACACTACATGCGTTGGACTTATTAAGAGTCAAACTCATCCTTACCTAGCTGTATTATAAGAGCATCGTCACCATAGAGAAGGGGTAGTAGCTACAATGCTACATACATGATATAAACATATCCGGGTCGATGCTCCACACGAGTATCACCAGTCCAGCTTGTTCCTACCACATTGAACCTCTTTCATGGATCAACTCCCAATCAAGTAGGTTGGGTTCCCGCTGTCGGTGAACTCTATTATGGGCTTAACCCCATCTCCCTCGATGATTCTAGGACCACACTCCTAGAAAGACCCTTAGTCCATGGGTCAGCAATATTCTTCTCGGACTTTACAAAGTCCAGAAGCACAACTTTGCCCAATAGGCGCTGAACAGACTTAAGTCTGATTTGAATATGTCTGTTCATCTTCTTATTGGCATTATCTTGCTTTAGAATCTCAATGGTGGATCTTGAATCAGTATGAACAGATTGGAAGTATGGGTTTAGGCACGATAGAGAATTCAGATAAAAGATCCTTTAGCCATTCAGCTTCAGAGCAAGTTGTGTCCAGAGCAATGAGCTCGACTCCATGGTGCTCCTGGCAATCACTGTTTGTTTGCAGGATTTCCAGGACACAGCAGCACCACCGAACATGAATACATATCCGTAGTAGACTTAACACTGTTAGAATCAGCGACCCAGTTTGCATCACTATAACCTTCCATAACATCAGGATATCCAGTGTAAGTCAGACAATAGCCAATTGTGCCTCTAAGATATCTGAAAATTCTCTCTAGTGCAGTCCAGTGTTCTCTACTGGGGTTACTAGTATATCTACTCAATCTACCTACAGCATAAGATGTCAGGCCTTGTCCTGTTGGAAATGTAAAGAAGTGAACCTATTAATTGAGAGTATTTCAGTTGAGACACAGGCTCACCCATATTCTTTTTTCAAGCAATTGAAGAATCATAGGGTATAGAAATAGGTTTAGAGTTATAAAATCAATTTATGAAGCATTCTTTCAATGCTATGAGCAGACTCAAAGAAATTCCATTAGAGGTTTTGGATATTTTCATTCCCAATATCATATCAGCAAGATCTAGATCCTTCATATCAAAATTTGGGAAGATAATCCTTTACTCTTTGGATTGCATCAAGAGAATTCCAAGGATAAATCATCTACATATAGACAAAGAATAATATACTCTTGCCAAAGTTCTTAGAATATATGCACTTGTCATGTTCATGGATAATGAATCCAAATTGTGCAATAACTTTGTTAAATTTTTGATGCCATTGTTTGGGTGCTTGTTTAAGTCCATACAATGACTTCACAAGTTTGCACACTTTGTTTTCTTGTCCCTTGGCAATGAATCCTTCTGGTTGGTCCATATACATTTCTTCTTCAAGATCGCCATTCAGGAAAGCAGTCTTGACATCCATTTGATGAATGAACATGTTATGAATTGATGCAAGTGCTAGAAGGATTCTGATAGAGGAGATCCTGGCAACAGGAGAATATGTGTCAAAGAAGTCAATACCCTTTTGTTGGGTGAAACCCTTGGCAACTAATCTTGCTTTATATTTGTTGACAGTGCCATCAGGTCGAAGTTTCTTCTTGAAGATCCATTTACAACCTACAGGTTTGCATCCTGGAGGAAGGTCAGTGAGAATCCAAGTGTTATTCTCCATTATGGACTTGATCTCACTGTCAATGGCTTCTTTCCAGAAAGGAGATTCAGAAGAGTCCATTGCTTCCTTGAAAGAGTTAGGATCACCTTCTACAAGATAGGTGAAGAAGTCCTCACCGAAGGATGTAAGAGTTCTTGTTCTTTTGCTCCTTCTAGGTTCAGAATCAGTTACAGGAGCAGATAAGAAGAAGGGATATCAGAGGTAGAAGGAGTGCAAGAAGGATCACTAGGGATTCTAGACTTGAAAGGAAAGATGTTTTCAAAGTAAACAGCATCCTAGCTTCAATGATGGTGTTGTTGGATATTTCACTGATCTCAGAATTAACCACTAGAAATCGGTTAACATTGCTATCTAGTGCATACCCGATAAAGATAGCATCAACAGTCTTGGGGCCGATTTTCCTTTTCTTCGGTTCCGGTATTGAAACCTTAGCCAGGCAACCCCAAACTTTGAAGAATTGAATGTTAGGAGTTCTCCTTTTCCAACGTTCATATGGAGTAACGTCGGAGTCTCTTTGGGAACCCTATTGAGTATAAAACAGGCAGAAAGGAGAGCTTCACCCCAAAGATTTTCAGGTGCACCTGAGCTGAGTAACATGCAATTCACCATGTCCATCAGTGTTCTGTTTTTCCTTTCAGCTACACCGTTGGATTGAGGTGTGTAGGGAGCAGTTACCTCATGAATAATGCCATGTTCTTGGCAGAATTCTGTCATATCATTTGAGGTATACTCCCCCCCACGATCAGATCTTAGAATTTTGATCTTCTTTTCACGTTGGTTCTCAGCTTCGGCTTTATACACCTTAAACCAATCGAGGACTTCATCCTTGGATTTGAGAAGATAGGTGTGATAGAATTTGGAGTAGTCATCAATAAATGTCACAAAGTATCTTCTACCGCCTCGGGTGAGAACTCTGTTCGAGTCACACACATCACTATGAATAAGCTCGAGGGGTTCAGATGTCCTTGTGATAGAAGGAAATGATTTCCGGGTATTCTTACCCTGAACACAGATTTCACATCTAGAAGATGTGTCAAAGAAGATTTAGGAATGAGATTCAAGTTAATCATTTTCTTAATAGAATTGAAGTTGACATGTCCCAGTCTTCCATGCCAGATATCACAAGACTCAATGTTCAAAGCAAAAGGATTAGAAATTTTATTATCAGAAGAATTTATTACATTGAGACGAAAAGGACCATCACAAGAAAGCCTTTTCCAATGAAGATATTTGACTTGGAGATTACAAATTTATTGATTCTTTGACATCCTATAGCCAGCTCTAAGAAGTGAAGACTCGCTGATCAGATTTCTCCGAAGTGTAGGTACATGCAGGACGCCTTGAAGAGTCAGAATTTTCCCTGAGGTCATTCTGAGATCAATACGTCCAGTTCCCTTTATCTCTCTAGTGGAGTCATCTGCCAGGTTCACGCTTCCTCCACGTTGTTCCTGATAGGATTTAAACCAGGAGCGATCAGTACAGATGTGAATATTGGCTCCTGAGTCTAACCACCAGTCCGAGGAGAAGGTGATAGAGTTGACAATAGGAAGAGAAGAATCTAACCTAAAGGAATTGGAGTCCAGTTCCACCATGTTGACCTTGTGTCCGTCATTTCCTCCATTTCCTCTTGGTAGAGCTTTGACAGGTTCTTTCTTCCGTTGAAACATTGAGGTGCCATGTGATTCGTTCTTCCGCAGACTAGCAGAATCTTCCATCAGACTTCTGGCCAAAGGTTTTGGGTTTGAAGGAGGAAGATTGAGAAGGTTTGAAAGAAGAAGAATTTGCATGGGGAGAAGAATGAAAATGATTGGGTTTTTTGAACTAGCAGGAATTAATTAACAAAAGACAATTAAACTATGCAATTATAAAATAGAGGGATTAGATAATTGCAAGAATTTAGACAATTCTATTTTAGTTAACTAATATAGCAGAACTAAACAATTAATTAACTAATGAATGTATGAAAATTCTTGTAATATGAGTTTATAAATATGACAAGATTTAAATAAAATAATTTTCTTTTGTAACAAAAATTAATAAGATGTTATAATGAAAACAAATGATTAAAGTTTGTAATGAAAAGAATTTTGCCTTATAATAATTACTTAATATAAAGTTGTAAAGAATAAAGTTATTTAGATTTTCTAGGATGTTATATTGAAATTTTGGCCTTGTAATAATTAGAGCAAATAGGTTTTGTTTTTGCAATAAATTAAAAGAGATTATAATTAGATCAGATTTAAGGAATCTTACACAGGATATTAAGACAAGATCTAATTAGTTTGAAAGGATTTAATACAATAATTTTGCAATGAAAATTTAATGCAAATCTTTTAAATAAATTGGTAAGTACTTTTTCTTTTTCCAAACTGCAAGAATACTTTTCCTTTTCCAAATCTTTTAATGAAAATTTAATACAAACTGTAAGAATACAATTTTTTTTTTAATATCTAATTGTTTTAAATAATTATCTTTACTTGCAGGGACTGTTTTTTATTGCAAGAAAATTATCAACTGCATGAAATGGACAAGTAACAATATTGCATGAAATAATTCTCTAAAATTAATTGCAAGAATTTATCAATATTCTATCTTCTAGATTGAAGGATATTTTCCAGAATTATAGCATGCAACAAATATAGATTCTAAATTTAACAATTACTTGTCCTAAGCATGCAACTAAAATGAAGAATTTAAAGAAAACAAAAAAGCTGGCCTGGGGTGACAGTCGTGCAGAAGCACTGCCCTAGAAGATAGATGGCCGGTCCCTCGTCCGGACCTTAGAATAGCCTCCTCTCCTAGCGGTAAAAGCTCCCCCGGTAGATCACCAGCACCCAGCCCCGGACGAAGAGCTAGGCCTCTGCTCAGATGGAAATGCGCTGCCCGTAATAAAAGTCGCCGGAGAAATCACAAAAAACCGAACAGAATTTTGTAGGAAAGAATTTTACTGTAGGAGGGAGAAGGGAGACTGTAAGATTTTTCTGTAGGTAACAGACTGAACTGCGAGAAGCTATTTATAGATTCTCGGAGTTCAGCTGTTACAACAGACCCGCTCCAATCTGCACACGATCGTGCAGTTCGCGAGCAGATCCGGAGAGTGGGAGAGTGGGTAAAAACTGAATCAAAAATCCCGAAAAATCATAACAGAATTTTAAATCAAAATTAAAACAAATGTAGCAGTCCAACAAGCCCCTGAATCGAACTGCATTCGTGTCCGCAGGTCGTGGGCGCGCGCCACCCGCACCCGGCCCGGCCCGGCCCGGTTCGTTCGGCGTGTGCGCGCGCGTGTGGGGATGTGGCCCATGGCCCAACACTCATAACAATAGGCAAGAGAGGTTTTGGTATATATACCACCTAACCTCCCATCTCCTATCCAATGTGGGACTAAAAAACAAAAGCAAATAGAGGGAAACTCAAGTTTTCCCTCCAATACATCAATACATCCAACAGTCCTCCCCAAAACTTGAGTTTCAGAGAGGATAAAACAAATCAATAACCATCACATCATCAGATCATAAAACACGAAAAATCGGGCACATCATACTGTGAATTCGGGACAGGTGGACTACGCCTGGAACCTTCCTTAGTGAATTCATCGCCATCTGAGAGACATAGTGGACTACGCCTGGAACTAGCCTCTTTTACCAGATATTGATAGAATACACACACAGTAGTCTCCATCTATTGAGCGAGCGGGTTGAGCGTTAAAGGCCATGCTCACAATAACCGACTCATGAGAGTTTCTAGGGTCAGCCCTGCCCCCCCACCCGGCCATCACGGTTCCTCTCACGTAGGTAAGTCCTCCAAGGGTACTACAGCTGGATAGTATACCCTCCACACTACATGCGTTGGACTTATTAAGAGTCAAACTCATCCTTACCTAGCTGTATTATAAGAGCATCGTCACATAGAGAAGGGGTAGTAGCTACAATGCTACATACATGATATAAACATATCCGGGTCGATGCTCCACACGAGTATCACCAGTCCAGCTTGTTCCCACCACATTGAACCTCTTTCATGGAATCAACTCCCAATCAAGTAGGTTGGGTTCCCGCTGTCGGTGAACTCTACTATGGGCTTAACCCCATCTCCCTCGATGATTCTAGGACCACACTCCTAGAAAGACCCTTAGTCAATGGGTCAGCAATATTCTTCTCGGACTTACAAAGTCCAGAAGCACAACTTTGCCCATAGGCGCTGAACAGACTTAAGTCTGATTTGAATATGTCTGTTCATCTTCTTATTGGCATTATCTTGCTTTAGAATCTCAATGGTGGATCTTGAATCAGTATGAACAGAGATTGGAAGTATGGGTTTAGGCACGATAGAGAATTCAGATAAAAGATCCTTTAGCCATTCAGCTTCAGAGCAAGTTGTGTCCAGAGCAATGAGCTCGGACTCCATGGTGCTCCTGGCAATCACTGTTTGTTTGCAGGATTTCCAGGACACAGCAGCACCACCGAACATGAATACATATCCGGTAGTAGACTTAACACTGTTAGAATCAGCGACCCAGTTTGCATCACTATAACCTTCCATAACATCAGGATATCCAGTGTAAGTCAGACAATAGCCAATTGTGCCTCTAAGATATCTGAAAACTCTCTCTAGTGCAGTCCAGTGTTCTCTACTGGGGTTACTAGTATATCTACTCAATCTACCTACAGCATAAGAGATGTCAGGCCTTGTCCTGTTGGAAATGTAAAGAAGTGAACCTATTAATTGAGAGTATTTCAGTTGAGACACAGGCTCACCCATATTCTTTTTCAAAGCAATTGAAGAATCATAGGGTGTAGAAATAGGTTTAGAGTTATAGAAATCAAATTTATGAAGCATTCTTTCAATGCTATGAGCAAGACTCAAAGAAATTCCATTAGAGGTTTTGGATATTTTCATTCCCAATATCATATCAGCAGGACCTAGATCATTCATATCAAAATTTTGGGAAGATAATCCTTTACTCTTTGGATTGCATCAAGAGAAGTTCCAAGGATAAGAATATCATCTACATATAGACAAAGAATAATATACTCATTGCCAAAGTTCTTAGAATATATGCACTTGTCATGTTCATGGATAATGAATCCAAATTGTGCAATAACTTTGTTAAATTTTTGATGCCATTGTTTGGGTGCTTGTTTAAGTCCATACAATGACTTCACAAGTTTGCACACTTTGTTTTCTTGTCCTTGGCAATGAATCCTTCTGGTTGGTCCATAGATTTCTTCTTCAAGATCGCCATTCAGGAAAGCAGTCTTGACATCCATTTGATGAATGAACATGTTATGAATTGATGCAAGTGCTAGAAGGATTCTGATAGAGGAGATCCTGGCAACAGGAGAATATGTGTCAAAGAAGTCAATACCCTTTTGTTGGGTGAAACCCTTGGCAACTAATCTTGCTTTATATTGTCGACAGTGCCATCAGGTCGAAGTTTCTTCTTGAAGATCCATTTACAACCTACAGGTTTGCATCCTGGAGGAAGGTCAGTGAGAATCCAAGTGTTATTCTCCATTATGGACTTGATCTCACTGTCAATGGCTTCTTTCCAGAAAGGAGATTCAGAAGAGTCCATTGCTTCCTTGAAAGAGTTAGGATCACCTTCTACAAGATAGGTGAAGAAGTCCTCACCGAAGGATGTAAGAGTTCTTGTTTTTTTGCTCCTTCTAGGTTCAGAATCAGTTACAGGAGCAGAATAAGAAGAAGGGATATCAGAGGTAGAAGGAGTGCAAGATGGATCACTAGGGATTCTAGACTTGAAAGGAAAGATGTTTTCAAAGTAAACAGCATCCCTAGCTTCAATGATGGTGTTGTTGGATATTTCACTGATCTCAGAATTAACCACTAGAAATCGGTTAACATTGCTATCTAGTGCATACCCGATAAAGATAGCATCAAAAGTCTTGGGGCCGATTTTCCTTTTCTTCGGTTCCGGTATTGAAAGCTTAGCCAGGCAACCCAAACTTTGAAGAATTGAATGTTAGGAGTTCTCCCTTTCCAACGTTCATATGGAGTAACGTCGGAGTCTCTTTGGGGAACCCTATTGAGTATAAAACAGGCAGAAAGGAGAGCTTCACCCCAAAGATTTTCAGGTGCACCTGAGCTGAGTAACATGCAATTCACCATGTCCATCAGTGTTCTGTTTTTCCTTTCAGCTACACCGTTGGATTGAGGTGTGTAGGGAGCAGTTACCTCATGAATAATGCCATGTTCTTGGCAGAATTCTATCATATCATTTGAGGTATACTCCCCCCCACGATCAGATCTTAGAATTTTGATCTTCTTTTCACGTTGGTTCTCAGCTTCGGCTTTATACACCTTAAACCAATCGAGGACTTCATCCTTGGATTTGAGAAGATAGGTGTGACAGAATTTGGAGTAGTCATCAATAAATGTCACAAAGTATCTTCTACCGCCTCGGGTGAGAACTCTGTTCGAGTCACACACATCACTATGAATAAGCTCGAGGGTTCAGATGTCCTTGTGATAGAAGGAAATGATTTCCGGGTATTCTTACCCTGAACACAGATTTCACATCTAGAAGATGTGTCAAAAGAAGATTTAGGAATGAGATTCAAGTTAATCATTTTCTTAATAGAATTGAAGTTGACATGTCCCAGTCTTCCATGCCAGATATCACAAGACTCAATGTTCAAAGCAACAGGATTAGAAATTTTATTATCAGAAGAATTTATTACATGAGACGAAAAGGACCATCACAAAGAAAGCCTTTTCCAATGAAGATATTTGACTTGGAGATTACAAATTTATTGGATTCTTTGACAATCCTATAGCCAGCTCTAAGAAGTGAAGACTCGCTGATCAGATTTCTCCGAAGTGTAGGTACATGCAGGACGCCTTGAAGAGTCAGAATTTTCCCTGAGGTCATTCTGAGATCAATACGTCCAGTTCCCTTTATCTCTCTAGTGGAGTCATCTGCCAGGTTCACGCTTCCTCCACGTTGTTCCTGATAGGATTTAAACCAGGAGCGATCAGTACAGATGTGAATATTGGCTCCTGAGTCTAACCACCAGTCCGAGGAGAAGGTGATAGAGTTGACAATAGGAAGAGAAGAATCTAACCTAAAGGAATTGGAGTCCAGTTCCACCATGTTGACCTTGTGTCCGCCATTTCCTCCATTTCCTCTTGGTAGAGCTTTGACAGGTTATTTCTTCCGGTTGAAACATTGAGGTGCCATGTGATTCGTTCTTCCGCAGACGTAGCAGAATCTTCCATCAGACTTCTGGCCAAAGGTTTGGGTTTGAAGGAGGAAGATTGAGAAGGTTTGAAAGAAGAAGAATTTGCATGGGGAGAAGAATGAAAATGATTGGGTTTTTTGAACTAGCAGGAATTAATTAACAAAAGACAATTAAACTATGCAATTATAAACTAGAGGGATTAGATAATTGCAAGAATTTAGACAATTCTATTTTAGTTAACTAATATAGCAGAACTAAACAATTAATTAACTAATGAATGTATGAAAATTCTTGTAATATGAGTTTATAAATATGACAAGATTTAAATAAAAATAATTTTCTTTTGTAACAAAAATTAATAAGATGTTGTAATGAAAACAAATGATTAAAGTTTGTAATGAAAAGAATTTTGCCTTATAATAATTACTAATATAAAGTTGTAAAGAATAAAGTTATTTAGATTTTCTAGGATGGTATATTGAAATTTTGGCCTTGTAATAATTAGAGCAAATAGGTTTTGTTTTTGCAATAAATTAAAAGAGATTATAATTAGATCAGATTTAAGGAATCTTACAACAGGATATTAAGACAAGATCTAATTAGTTTGAAAGGATTTAATACAATAATTTTGCAATGAAAATTTAATGCAAATCTTTAAATAAATTGGTAAGTACTTTTTCTTTTTCAAACTGTAAGAATACTTTTCCTTTTCCAAATCTTTTAATGAAAATTTAATACAAACTGTAAGAATACAATTTTTTTTTTTTAATATCTAATTGTTTTAAATAATTATCTTTACTTGCAGGGACTGTTTTTTATTGCAAGAAAATTATCAACTGCATGAAATGGACAAGTAACAATATTGCATGAAATAATTCTCTAAAATTAATTGCAAGAATTTATCAATATTCTATCTTCTAGATTGAAGGATATTTTCCAGAATTATAGCATGCAACAAATATAGATTCTAAATTTAACAATTACTTGTCCTAAGCATGCAACTAAAATGAAGAATTTAAAGAAAACAAAAAGCTGGCCTGGGGTGACAGTCGTGCAGAAGCACTGCCCTAGAAGATAGATGGCCGGTCCCTCGTCCGGACCTTAGAATAGCCTCCTCTCCTAGCGGTAAAAGCTCCCCCGGTAGATCACCAGCACCCAGCCCCGGACGAAGAGGTAGGCCTCTGCTCAGATGGAAATGCGCTGCCCGTAATAAAAGTCGCCGGAGAAATCACAAAAAACCGAACAGAATTTTGTAGGAAAGAATTTTACTGTAGGAGGGAGAAGGAGACTGTAAGATTTTTCTGCAGGTAACAGACTGAACTGCGAGAAGCTATTTATAGATTCTCGGAGTTCAGCTGTTACAACAGACCCGCTCCAAATCTGCACACGATCGTGCAGTTCGCGAGCAGATCTGGAGAGTGGGAGAGTGGGTAAAAACTGAATCGAAAATCCCGAAAAAATCATAACAGAATTTTAAATCAAAATTAAAAAATAAAAAACAAAATGTAGCAGGTCCAACAAGCCCTGAATCGAACTGCATTCGTGTCCGCAGGTCGTGGGCGCGCGCCACCCGCACCCGGCCCGGCCCGGTTCGGTTCGGCGTGTGTGCGCGCGTGTGGGGATGTGGCCCATGGCCCAACACTCATAACAATAGGCAAGAGAGGTTTTGGTATATATACCACCTAACCTCCCATCTCCTATCCAATGTGGGACTAAAAAACAAAGGCAAATAGAGGGAAACTCAAGTTTCCCTCCAATACATCAATACATCCAACAGTCCCCCCAAAACTTGAGTTTCAGAGAGGATAAAACAAATCAATAACCATCACATCATCAGATCATAAAACACGAAAAAATCGGGCAACATCATACTGTGAATTCGGGACAGGTGGACTACGCCTGGAACCTTCCTTAGTGAATTCATCGCCATCTGAGAGACATAGTGGACTACGCCTGGAACTAGCCTCTTTTACCAGATATTGATAGAATACACACACAGTAAGTCTCCATCTATTGAGCGAGCGGGTTGAGCGTTAAAGGCCATGCTCACAATAACCGACTCATGAGAGTTTCTAGGGTCAGCCCTGCCCCCCCAACCGCGGCCATCACGGTTCCTCTCACGTAGGTAAGTCCTCCAAGGGTACTACAGCTGGATAGTATACCCTCCACACTACATGCGTTGGACTTATTAAGAGTCAAACTCATCCTTACCTAGCTGTATTATAAGAGCATCGTCACCATAGAGAAGGGGTAGTAGCTACAATGCTACATACATGATATAAACATATCCGGGTCGATGCTCCACACGAGTATCACCAGTCCAGCTTGTTCCTACCACATTGAACCTCTTTCATGGAATCTACTCCCAATCATGCTCCACACGAGTATTCGGATCTTTCTTTTATTTGGACTGAAATTTATAAAAGTCTTACGCAACTCAATTACCACTCACTTGCAACCCAGTTACTACTCCACTTATAGTTCTGTTACAGTTAATTTTGTGATCATGCAAATCTGTATTATTTTTTATGTTAATATTAACTTTTTTAATATTTAGCATTTTTAATATTTATTTGCAATATTAAATTTTTTTAAATCACCAAATAGTTAATTTGTGGTCAACTTTTTCACTTACGACTTACACATTATGACAACCAAACATCGTAAAATACTATACACTTTCCCACTTACAACATTATATTACCAATTAAACACTGTAAAACTTACATGCAAATAACTCATTTACAACTGTAAAAGACTTTATTAATTACCACTTACGAATTGCGGCCAGCTATCTCAAGTAACAATAAGGCAGCACGAAATTTTATGGTACACGAATGTCTTTAAAAAAAATTGTAACAAATCTCTACAATGACAAGAAGTCACTAGGCTTAGGGGCCGTTTGTTTCGCGTAAAACTCCGTAATTCATAAATGACTTACTACTCAGTTACAACTATGGTGTTTGTTTGGACCGTAATTCGTAAAAGACTTACGTAACTCAACTAACACTCACTTGCAACCCAGTTATCACTCACTTACAGCCCAGTTACAGTTAATTTTGTGGTCATACAAATTTGTAATATTTTTTTTATATTAATATTAAAAAAATTTAATATTTAACTTTTTTAATATTTATTTGCAGTATTAAAACTTTTAAAATCACCAAATAGTTAATTTTGTGGCCAACTTTTTCACTTACGACTTATACATTACGACAACCAAACACCATAAAGTACAATACACTTTCCCACTTTACAATTTTATATTACCAACCAAACAGCGTAAAATTTACATACATGTAACTCATTTACAATTGTAAAACACTTTACTAATTATAACTACGAAATACGGCCAGTTACGACAACCAAACAGACCCTTATATGGAAGTGATGTAGAGTGAATTGCTGAGATGCATCATCCTTGAAGGGGCATGGGAATTCTCATCCCTCTCGGACTTATCTCTCATGCCTTCTATGGAAGCGTCTGAGGGTGTGTTTGTTTCGTCGCAAAATGCCGCAAAACGCAAGTCGTAAAACTTCTTTTCCATTTTCTGTTGTTTGTTTCGCTGAAAAATAAGTTGTAAAATGCAACTCTTCTTTTCTCACTTACAGTTGCTACAGTTAAATTTATGGTCATGTAAATCTCACTTTTATACTCATATTTTCCCACTTACAGTTGCTACAGTTAATTTTGTGGTCATGTAACTCTGACTTGTAGTACACTTACAGTTCAAAACAGTTACTTGATAATCAATATATAATTTAATATTATTAAATATTTAATATTTTAAATAGTGTTCAATTTCTTATTTAATTATTTAATTATTTTATATTTTTAATCTTTAGTTTTTTATTATTTTTAATATTGTTTTAATATTTAATATTTTACTATTTTAATTTAATATTTTATTTAATACTTTATTATTTTATTAATACTTATTCCATTTTTTATTATTTTATCTAGAGTTAATATTTTTATTAATATAACAATATTATACTTTAATATAAAATTATTATATATTTAATTATTTATTTTTTAATATACAAATTACTTTATTAATATCATAATATATTTTATTATTATATTAATATTTTATTATGTTAATATTGTAATAATAATTCAGTATAATAATGCTATAATGATAATTTATTATTAAATTATAATTATATTTTACTTTGTTAATTTTATATTTCTATAATATTACAATAATATTATAATAAAATTTATATTATAATAATTTTCAAGTATTTTTAATATTATAATATTATAACTATATTTTATTAATTTTGTAAGATTTTTTAATATTTATATTTTATTAGTATTCTTAAAATTTTATTAATGTTCTTTAGATTTTCTTAAAATTTTATATTATTTATTTAGTTAATATTTTAGTAATATTTTATTATTTATACTAATATTTTATTAATATTATTGTTATAAATAAAATATTAAGATTATTAATTTTTTATCTCAAATTTATTAATACAATTTAATTTGCAATAGTAGATTTAATTTAATAGTATTTATAATATTTAAATTACTGCTACGGTTAATTTTGTGGTCAACTTTTCCGCTTACACTTTTACATTACCAACCAAACACCGTAAAACACAATAAACTTTATCATTTACACTTTCACTTTATCAACCAAACACCGTAAAACACAATATACTTTTCCATTTACACTTCACTTTATCAACCAAACACCGTAAAACACAATATATTTTCTCTGCTATAGTTTACTTTTTCATTCTCATTTTACGACTTACGACTTGCGACGTTTGCAATGAAGGGCGTGTTTGTTTCGCCGCAAAACGCCGCAAAACGCAAGTCGTAAAACTTCTTTTCCATTTTCCGTTGTTTGTTTCGCTGAAAAACAAGTTGCAAAATGTAACTCTTCTTTTCCCACTTGCAGTTGCTACAGTTAAATTTGTGGCCATGTAAATCTCACTTTTACACTCATATTTTCTCACTTGCAGTTGCTACAGTTAATTTTGTGATCATGTAACTCTCACTTGTAGTACCCTTACAGTTCAAAACAGTTACTTGATAATCAATATATAATTTAATATTATTAAATATTTAATATTTTAAATAGTGTTCAATTTCTTATTTAATTATTTAATTATTTTTATATTTTAATCTTTAATTTTTTTATTGTTTTTAATATTGTTTTAATATTTAATATTTACTATTTTAATTTAATATTTTTTAAATATTTTATTTAATTCTTTATTATTTTATTAATACTTATTCCATTTTTATTATTTTATTTAGAGTTAATATTTTATTAATATAATAATATTATACTTTACTATATATTTAATTATTTATTTTTTAATATAAAAAATTACTTTATTAATATCATAATATATTTTATTATTATATTAATATTTTATTATGTTAATATTGTAATAATAACTCAGTATAATAATACTATAATGATAATTTATTATTAAATTATAATTATATTTTACTTTGTTAATCTTATATTTCTATAATATTACAATAATATTATAATAAAATTTATATTATAATAATTTTCAAGTATTTTTAATATTATAATATTATAACTATGTTTTATTATTTTTGTAAGATTTTTAATATTTATATTTATTAGTATATTCTTAAAATTTTATTAATGTTCTTTAGATTTTCTTAAAATATTATATTATTTATTTAGTTAATATTTTAGTAATATTTTACTATTTATACTAATATTTTATTAATATAATTGTTATAAATAAAATATTAAGATTATTAATTTTTATCTCAAATTATTAATACAATTTAATTTGCAATAGTAGATTTAATTTAATAGTATTTATAATATTTAAATCACTGCTACAGTTAATTTTGTGGTCAACTTTTCCACATACACTTTTACATTACCAACCAAACACCGTAAAACACAATATACTTTACCATTTACACTTTTACTTTATCAACAAAACACCGTAAAACACAATATACTTTTCCATTTACACTTCACTTTATCAACCAAGCACCGTAAAACACAATATATTTTCTTTACTACAGTTCATTTTTTCCATTCTCATTTTACGAGTTACGGCTTGCGACTTGCGACGTTTTGCAATGAAACAAACATGCCCTAAATCCGATCATTATTTAAGTATTTTGGGTCTGGGCATTCTGGCCATGCCTGGGGCAGTCCGTTCAAAATGCGCACGTGATCCCGAGCCCCCTTCAACCCAGTAAGACTCGATCCAAGGGAGGCCTATCTGATGTTAACCAATGATGTTCCGCGTTCCACTTGCACCCCCACTCTTTCGGTCCTAAGAACTCTCTAGAAGCAACCCCGCACCCTTTCCCTATAAGTTCGCCTCTCGCTCACCCCTCGCTCTCTCTCTTGAGTCGTCCCCTCAAACCCTAGCACCCACTTCGCAATCCCCAGCAATGGCGGCGGAGACCGAGACGTTCGCCTTCCAGGCCGAGATCAACCAGCTGCTTAGTCTGATCATCAACACTTTCTACTCCAACAAGGAGATCTTTCTCCGTGAGCTTATCAGCAACTCATCCGATGTGAGTGTCAAAATATTGCTTTTTCTTTCTTTTTCTTTGTAGATCTAGATCTGTCAACTTCTACCACTCTATAAATGACCTTTACTTATTCATGTTTTTGTGCTATTAATTGAGTCGTGTGAATTTTATGAGTCATTTTTAAATTGCTTGTAAATTGTTCATGATTTCTGCCATTTATTGTAGGTATATTCATGATCTATGCCATTTTTTTTGTAGATTATTAAGATTTGTGCCATTTCTCGAGTGTATGCAATTTATGAGCTATTTGCAAATGACTCTGTAGATTATACATGATTCTTGTAAATTATTAATGATTTGTGCCATTTATTGTAGATATATTCATGATTTATGCCACTGTTTTAAAAATCGGATTAATCGGCGATTAATCCTATTCGGTGACAGCCCGCTTAATATTACATTAATCGCTCTGATTATGCGCTCAGGCGATTAATCGGGTCCAAAACGATTAATCCCGATTAATTCCCGATTAATTCGATTAATCCCCGATTAATCTTTTAGGTATTTCATATGTTTTTTATTTGAAAAACTTTACTTTGTGTGTGTTGGATCGCTAAGTAGTTTATGTTGTAATATTGATGATTTGATAGTAATATTTTATTAAATAGTAGATGAATTGTTATTTATTAAATAGTAGATGTATTATGATATTTTATTATTATATATTTTGCATAAAGTGATACTTATGTTTTATTATTTTTGATTATTTTTCAAATTAACTTATTTAGCAATCTTTCTTCATCATTCTTTAAAGTTCATTATTTTGATTGATAAATTGACTAATTTTTTTATTTATCTTATTTTGCAAGTAAGTTCTTTGATTTATATTTATGTTGCAAAATTTGAAATCTTTTACTTCTTCTTTTTTACTATTATTGTCTTGTTCATCATATCATGGTTTATAACTTCACATCTAAATATTGTCTTGTATAATATTTAAGTATTTTCAACAATTAACTGTATATATTCATATGTAGTTGTGTATAAATATAATTAAATATATTAAAATTTTCAAACGATTAATCCCCGATTAATCTCCGAATAATCCGATTAATTATTATTCAGTGTTGGACCGCACGAATAATGAAACCGATTTTTAGAACACTGAATTATGCCATTTACTTCTAGATTATTTATGATCTGTGCCATTTCTTTAGCGTATGCAATTTAAGAGTTATTTGTTAATGAACTCTGTAGATTATACATGATTTCTGCTTCTTATTGTAGATTATTCATGATTTATGTCATCTTCTACTGCTCTTTTACTTGTGTACTACATTACTGGCTGCAGGGCCTTGCAAATTTTGAGGTTTTCAGAATTAAGTGTGCTATGCATTTACTAATATAATAATATCATTTTCTTATAAGAATATACCTGAAGTAAACTTTGTTTTCCAAGCGCAGGATATATGAAAAAAAGGACAAAAAAACAAATAGAATACTTACATTCCCCATTTGAAAAGATATTTATGAATATATCAATGTTTCATTCATATCAACTCTCAAAATTATTCTTCTTATTGATGAAGTATAGTCCTGAACCAGTTTCTCCAGTTATTATATTATCCAATTCATATATTATTTGTACGTGATATAATGATGTTTGTACTTTCCCTGTGTAAAATTGCCTTTATAGTTTAGTAAATAGTCTTTTTGCGTAGGCTATATTGATTGCATTACAGTGCTTATTTTGTCTGCTAATTTCTTCTTATAATTAACTTGAGTGCTATATTGTTGAAGAAAGTTTATTTGAGAGGCTTTGATTTTTAACCTGCCTGGATTTTGTTAACAGGCATTGGACAAGATCCGGTTTGAGAGCCTTACTGACAAGAGCAAGCTGGATGCCCAGCCGGAGCTCTTCATCCACATTGTGCCTGATAAGGCCACCAACACTCTCACCATTATTGACAGTGGTATCGGTATGACCAAGTCGGATCTTGTCAACAATCTTGGTACTATTGCCAGGTCTGGAACAAAGAGTTCATGGAGGCACTGGCTGCTGGTGCTGATGTCAGCATGATTGGTCAGTTTGGTGTGGGGTTTTACTCAGCATATCTTGTGGCTGAGAGAGTCGTTGTGACTACTAAGCATAATGATGATGAGCAATACATTTGGGAATCACAAGCGGGAGGGTCTTTTACTGTTACGAGGGACTCTGGGGAAAGCCTTGGAAGGGGAACCAAGATCACGCTTTTCCTTAAGGAGGATCAGGTATGAATTTCACCCATGTTACCCTTTATGGAATTCTCTTACATGCTTAGATGGTTGATTTCGGTAGTGAGATACTTAGGCTGTGTTTTTTTAATATATAATGTTATTAGTTTGGCTGACTGTTCGTAATGCTACATGGGAAAGAAACTTCTATGATTATGTACTGGTTTTGCTTAATGTGTTTTTTTGGCTGATTCTAATGGTTATTTAATGTTTGTGGCATATGAGAATGATATGTGCATATGAGAATTTTATGTTTTTAGCAGTGTTCTAAATATCCCCGATATAACCCCGATATTGCGTTTATGGTACCTAGCCTCAATGATTTGGCACATCCAAACCGATATAGCGTTTTTCATTCAAAATCGTCGATAAATATGCATGGACGGATATATCGGCCGCTATTTCGGCGATTTTGGACCCGATATAGCGTTTTACACTCAATTTCTAAATTAGGTATTTGGGTAATTCGAGTGATGTGGCAATGTGGCATTTTTTAAGATTCTATACTTGGATAGTGATTATAGATTCATAAGCTTAATGCAAGTTATCGAATTAAGTATATCTTAAATATATAAGCATGATGTTTTATGTAGATTTATATAATTTATGCATATATTGTTTTATTGAGATGCGATTTAAGACAAGAAGATATGTATATTTACAGTCCGATTTTGACATCCGATTTTTGAAAATATACCCGATATATCTCTGATATATCCCCATCTCCGATAAATTTTCCCGGTCGATGTAGCCGTTGTGGCCGCCACAAAGAACACTGTTTTTTAACAATGAATTTAATTTTCATGTTTCTAAGCTGTCAATTAAAGAAAAGCATAATGCTTTATGGAGAAAGAAACTTCTATAATTATGAACTAGTTTTGCTTAATCTGGTTTTTATTCTTCTAAGTCTAACTAGTTTTGCTTCTGTTTTCCCCCTTTCTAATTCTAACTAATGGTTATTTAATGTTTGTGGCATGGAGAATGGTATGTTTCTAGCAATAAATTTAATTTTCATGTTTCTAAGCTGTCAATTAAAGAAAAGAAGGCTCTTTCTTTGCTAGCTAGGTGAAATAAGCTTCAACTTATAGGAGATTAGATTAAATAGAACATCTTAGATTTTTTTTTTTCTGTTTGATTAACAACTGTTCCAGCTGTAGAAATGTCTTTTTTGAATCAGTTTGAAATTTTTTTCGGTTAGGAACCAGTTTGAATTGCTTGCTTCTTTGGATGTTGTAGGAGTTCTGATTACTCTTTTATATTTTTTGGTTTGTCCCATGTGGACATGTGTAAGGATAACTGGACATGTAGTTTAAATATTATATGGTTGTCATAGCAGATATGTATTGTTGAAGAAAAAGTACACTTCTGTATTGATGCAAGTATTAGTTGCTTCGGCACTACTACATCTTTAATATTCTTCTACAAGCCTTAAAAAAAAAAATGCTGTGTGGGCTGTGCAAATGTCATGAAACACATGTTCTGCCTATTATCATGCCTAGAGAGCAGCCTAGCTTTTATTCATTGCCTTCAAATACTTTAAAATGAGTTGAACAAACATTGTTAATTTGCAAAAGTAAGTATGCTGACTACTGAGTTTTTGTTAAGTTGCTTTTGACATTCAAATGCTGGGGGCATTCATTACATTTCTTTTTTCTCTCATTTTTTTCCTTCCTCTTTTCCTTAAGGTATCTCGTGATTTAAAAGGGAAACTGATTGGCTATTTGCTTTGCTTGTGATACTCAAATGCTGAATGTCATTTTGCTTCATTTCTTTTGATTTTTTCTTTCCTTTCTACTGCTGGTTATCTGCTTAACAGAAATCAATCTGACAACTAATCAAGATCACTGAGATATCAACAATCTAATTGGCCAGGTCGGCAAATATCAGGTGGGAGGTTTTCCGTTCAATAGAACGTTCCTTAATTTAAGAACTACCTTTCAATTTCCTTCCTTGGTTAAACACCAATTAGACTGAATCTAAATCAGTCTCGATATACTGTAAAGTATCTCCTGTATAAAGGACTTGGCCCACTTATACAGTATTTTGGAGTGAGGTACGCTTAGAGCGAATCTCCTTAAGACAATTACGTCCCCCGCACTGGTGCTAACGGGATAATGGACGCTGGTCTATCAAGATACAACACTCCTTCACGGTATTTGGATAGCACTATCAAATCACCGTACGGTCGAACCGTAGTCAACCAGTACCTTCACAGGATCGTTGAAGCAGCGGGACAAGGACAAATTTGAATGAATATTTGTCTTTACTTTGGAGTAGCACCCACTGTTGAGGACGAAGGAAAGTTGAAGAATATTCTTCTTCAGAAGTCCCAGATTCAGACAACAATTCTATTAAAAGAATCTGTTGAATTTTCTGAGCCCTCTTTCAGAACGAATTTTGCAGAATCTCCTTTGGAAGTCGCTTTGGATTCCCATTTCTCGCTGGAAGTCGCTTTGGAACTCTACTTCCCAGTTCAGAACGCAGACTTGCTTCAGAACTCAGATAGAAAGAGAGAGTTGTTTGGTGTTGGTGTCTTTCAATTGAGAGATGGGAGCGCTTTATATAGCGCTCCAGGAGGGGCCAACAGGTTCGAACCCAACGAAAGGTTGCAACGGTTCGGTCTGAACCGTTGCAACTGTTCGACCTAACAGTCGCACCTGTTGGCTGTCCAACAGTTGCGACCGTTGGTTGTCCAACTGGAGCTTTGAATTCGGATAGCGGGTCGGGTCTCGGAGCGGAGCGGGTCTGGTTCGGGTAGCGGAGCGGCCCATACCCTTGAGACCCGATTCAAAAAGAACCAGACCAAGTAGGGAACCTGAACCTGAACCCAAACCAGAACCCGGACCCGAGCCCGGCCCGGCACCGGCGCTCGCCGGCCGGCCGCCGCTAGCGGCGGCGCGCGTGCACACGCACGCACGTGCGGGCATAGATCCCTCCTTTTCGCGCGCGAAAACTCTAAGTACCCAAAGGGCACGCCCTTTGTTCTTAATTTTCTCTATTTATACACCACAAACTTTCATCCCACGGCCAATGTGGGACTAAATGCTTTTAGCTACATTTAGTCCCATTTTAACTTTGAATTAGGCAATCTATAGACTTGAATATCTCATTCATTCGAAGTCGGAATTGAACATGTGAATATACCACCTTCATCCCCAATGGAAGGAGAACACACTCCAACCATCATCCAATTGATTCGATCAACGGATCTCGCCATAATTCAACTCAAAGATTCGCATTTATATTCTTCAATTCCAACATCTACTGCAACATAAAGGGATAACTAGCGAGCTATACTAGGTTTCTGTTGACAGAATTGATTAATCTGGCATGTCTGAGTTGATATATTTTTCTAGTTATTTTCTCTATGAACATTTCCTTGTGCTTGTTTCTTGGGATTCTGATATTTAAATATGTGCCTTATTAATTAATAGCGCTTGTCTTGACTTGGTTATCTTTGTGATACTTGTATTGCTGTGTCCAAGTTTTGTTTTCATGAGTTTGTTCTTTATGCCACCAGTTTTTTCCCCCCTTTTACCAGTTTAGTAATTCCATCTGCTTCAAGAAGCGACTTTTAACTATGAATGTTGTTGGATTGGCATAACAAGTGTATTGATACTTATAGGAGCCAAGTTAACGTGTGCAATCATTTTTCTGTGCCTGCAATGCTCATTAGTTCTAGAGAAGTGATGGTTAGTATAATGGCTGCTCTACTTTGCTATATATGATAATGTATAGTATTCAAACCTGTGACACAAGCAAAGAGAATGAGCCCGAGTTGAGTCTGTTGTCATGTGTATTCAATCTTCTCATCCCATGTGTTATCTTGCCCTTGCTCGCAGTTCACTTTATTTATTGAGCCTTTTCACTTATTTTTCTCTTTATTATGTTATGCTTCTGTTATGATTGATTTTGGACATAAAATAGATGATTATAGTTTTGATATATCATCTTCCACGGTGGAATGTCTGAAGAAAAGTTAAGATAATTGCGTTTAGGACATGGTCACCAAGCAACAACAACAAAAATATCAAAAATAAAGACAGAAAGGAAAAACCACCCATCCCCACCTCCAAAACACAAAAAGGCACAATGTCTGTAGGGTTGATCCCAGAGGTCTAACATCTTGTGAGGTTGATTGAATATTTGGTTCAATTTTCATCCAAGGAAGTGGGCTATTTGCTGAAATATTGAAGATTGTATGAATAAATGATTTGTTTTGTTGGTGATTAACTTTGGAGAGAGAACACGTGTAATGTGTTTATGCTTCATTACCTTTACTCTAGAATTTGTTTTCAGACATTCGTTTATTTATCTATTGCTGTGAGTAGCACTTTGGAAAGCTATCCTATCTTTGTTTGTACTGTTCCAACTATTTGGCTTTTGCTGCTGCTGTGAATTCTAAACATTTGCTTGACTGAGGTTTAGACCCCCGTTTTGTCATCAAAGTGATACCATCCTTTCTTACACTACAGACAAAATTGTTAATGCTTGCTGTCATCCTTTTGTTTTTGATCCTACAATTTAATTGTTTGGTTTGTCCGCAGTTGGAATATCTTGAGGAGCGCCGTCTCAAGGATCTGATCAAGAAGCACTCTGAGTTCATTAGCTACCCAATCTCTCTGTGGACAGAGAAGACCACTGAGAAAGAAATCTCAGATGATGAGGACGAGGAGGAAGAGAAAAAGGATGAAGAAGGAAAGGTGGAAGATGTTGATGAAGAGAAGGAAGAGAAAGAGAAGAAAAAGAAAAAAATCAAGGAGGTTTCTCATGAGTGGGCTCTGGTCAACAAGCAAAAGCCAATCTGGATGAGGAAGCCTGAGGAGATCACCAAGGAAGAGTATGCTGCCTTCTACAAGAGCCTCACTAATGACTGGGAGGAGCACCTTGCTGTGAAACACTTCTCCGTGGAGGGTCAGCTTGAGTTCAAGGCTGTTCTCTTTATTCCGAAGAGGGCTCCATTTGACCTCTTTGACACAAAGAAGAAGCCCAACAACATCAAGCTCTATGTCCGCCGTGTGTTCATCATGGACAACTGTGAGGAGCTGATCCCTGAGTACTTGAGCTTTGTTAAGGGCATTGTAGACTCTGAGGACCTTCCCTTAACATCTCCAGGGAGATGCTGCAGCAGAACAAGATCCTCAAGGTCATTCGCAAGAACCTTGTCAAGAAGTGCATTGAGCTCTTCTTTGAGATTGCTGAGAACAAGGAAGACTACAACAAGTTCTACGAGGCATTCTCCAAGAACCTCAAGCTTGCCATCCACGAGGACTCTCAGAACAGGTCCAAGCTAGCTGAGCTCCTCAGGTACCACTCCACCAAGAGTGGCGATGAAATGACCAGCCTGAAGGACTATGTGACAAGGATGAAGGAGGGCCAGAGCGACATCTACTACATCACTGGTGAGAGCAAGAAGGCTGTAGAGAACTCCCCCTTCCTCGAGAAGCTGAAGAAGAGGGGCTATGAGGTTCTTTACATGGTTGATGCTATTGATGAGTATGCCGTGGGCCAGCTGAAGGAATTTGAAGGAAAGAAGTTGGTATCTGCAACCAAGGAGGGATTGAAGCTAGACGATAGTGAGGATGAGAAGAAAAAGAAGGAAGAGCTGAAGGAGAAGTTTGAGGGGCTCTGCAAGGTCATCAAGGAGGTGCTTGGCGACAAGGTGGAGAAGGTTGTCGTGTCTGACCGTGTGGTTGACTCCCCCTGCTGCTTGGTGACTGGTGAGTATGGCTGGACTGCCAACATGGAGAGGATCATGAAGGCCCAAGCATTGAGGGACTCGAGCATGGCTGGATACATGTCAAGCAAGAAGACCATGGAGATCAACCCTGAGAATGCCATCATGGAGGAGCTGAGGAAGAGAGCAGAGGCTGACAAGAATGACAAGTCGGTCAAGGATCTTGTGCTGCTGCTGTTTGACACCGCTCTTCTGACCTCTGGCTTCAGCCTTGACGACCCCAACACCTTTGGCAACAGGATTCATAGGATGCTCAAGCTGGGTTTGAGCATTGATGAGGATGAAGCTTCTGCTGATGCTGATACTGACATGCCTCCCCTTGAAGATGCTGATGCCGAGGGCAGCAAGATGGAGGAGGTTGATTAAGTGAATGAAGTCTGTTCCTCTTTCCTGGTATCGTTTTCTTTTTAACGTGGCCTGTTTTAGTTGAACCTCTCAAGTAGTGCAGTTACTATATTCTGCTGGCTTGTGGCCATTTTGTTAGCTGTGTCGGATAACTATAGTATTTTTCTTTTGTCCTAGTATGGTATGAGAGCCAAAGTACAACTGCAATTCTTAATCTCTTGTTTCTGTTATTCTCAGTATTACTTCTGTTATTTTGTTTTGCTATATTTCGGTGCAAAGGTAGCAGTTTGATATATGCATGTAGACGTCTGGATATTTTCTTGGTTGTTCCCTTCACGAGAATGTTCTAGAGCGGTCGGGAGTATTTGTTTGAAGATAAGTTGAACACTATCTTATTGTTGTTTGGGAATTTTGGTCTGAAACTCTGATCTTAACAAGCCATGCGTCGAAGATGCGCATTGGAGTGTTTGGTGAGAGGAAAAAGCGTAAGTGAGAAATGAGAAAGAAAAGATGAGAAAAAGGGTAGGGAATTGAGATTTGTGTAAGTGTGTTTTTTTAAATTGGATTTGTGAAAGTGAAAAAATTAATTACAATATAATAAAATAAATATTAATCAGGAAGTTTTTCAGACTATAATTAAGCAGCAAATGAGATTTATATAATGATAAAATTAATTTTTTTGAACTATAATTTATTATAAGTGAGATTTACATCATCACAAAATTAAATGTAATTATAAAAAAAGTTGTAATACGATTTGCTTGCAAGTGAGAAAATAAAAGTATTGTAAAGAAGATGTAAAAAAAGCTCTTTTTTTTTTTTTATTTTTTTGATTTCAAAAAAATCCTAGAAATAAGAAATGAGTTCTTTCACTTTTGCCCCCAAACTAAACATGCCCTGCAGGGCCAAGGTGAACCTGATTTGCATGTCTGCAATCACTGTTTGCACCCAAAATCCTTGTTCAATTTAGTCACACGATCTACTGAAACTCATTATTCCTAAGATGTCAATGAATTATCAACTCAACAAATATAGCTCTTTGGGAAGTTTGCTAACACATATCCCAGGCTTTATGTAGTACGGCCCGAAACCAAGAACCCACCCCCTTCCCCACATCATATCCCACATAGTGTGTCACCTGCTGCGTGTTGCCAATGATGCTCACCGTGCCCGGATCACTGTTTCCGCTGAATGCCAAGCATGCCTCAACATCAGTGAGCGGGAATACTGTGCCAGAGCTATCGACATCCAGGACCGCACCCCCTGCAAACATCAGAGCCTACTTTTGAGCTCCTTGGTGATGCCAAAGACACCTATTCAGGTCAACAACACTACTTCTCAAACAATGTGTGTGACTATGCAATACGTAGTGGATAGAACTGAGAATCAGAATCAGTTGCAAAACCTTGCCACGCCCGAGACCGACGAGCCCAGCAGCACCTGCCGAAGGATCCGCTGGTCATCTCCTCGCACCCAAACTCAAAGCTGGTGAGGACATTAGAGGGAAGTCAGCGTCAGGGAGTCACCGTCAGTGTCTCGGTGCTAGAGAAGCAGGCCATGGCTGAGCCATCTCCGAATTGGAGATAGTAGATGTTAGTTGGAGGAATAGATCTGGCAACTAATCACTATCACCGATCTAATTGGCCAGATCGGTGCTCACACTAGCACCTGGACCCGGGCTCTGGCACTGAGATGGGCGAGCGCGCGGCGGCGCGCGCGGGGGGGCATGGTTCCCCAAAATGCGCGCGATCTCCAAGTACCCAAAGGGCACACCATTTGTTCCCATTTTTCTCTATTTAAACACTTCAAATGTTCACTCTATATCTAACGTGGGAATAAATATTTTTAGGTACATTTGGTCTATTTAGCTTTTGAATTAAGCTAATTTTAGACTTGAATATCTGATTCATTCAAAAACAGAATTGAACATGTGAATATACCACGTTCATCCCCAATAGAAGGGGAACACACTCTAACCATTATCCACTTGACTCTATCAACGGATCTTGCCTTAATTCAGCTCAAAGATTCACATAAAATTCTTCGTTTTCCCAACATTAGAGGCGTGTGCAGGAGTCACAGTTTGTGCCAACGTGAGGGTGCAGTCGGGGGAGTCGCAGGATACGTTGGAGTAAGTAGAGGTTTCGACGGGTTGCAGAGGGGATCCTCTTGAGGGTTGCAGGGCTGGCACTGGATCCAGGACAGGTGAGAGCTGGTATCGAAGAGAGTGGAGAACGATTTGCTTGGGGTGCCGAAACCAATGGTGATGATGTACTCGGCGGTGCCGAGGTCGAAGCCAACGCGGTCGGGGATGGCGACATCGGAAGCCGATGCGTTATGGTTCCGAAGGATGGAGACTCAGGCTTGCATTGAGGTGGTGCAGTCTTGGTCCCGTGCCAGGAAATCGCCGGGTGTTGGTATAGGTTGGTGTCTGCTGATCAGAGGTGAGCAGGGGCGGGCTGTGCTCGTGGGAGATCTTCAGCCTTTTGTTGTCCAAGGATGCTGCAAATTGTTTACACTCAGATTTCTGACAAGGTACAATAGCATATTTTTTTTCGCAAGCTGTAGTTTGTATGATTAGAAAATGTTAAAAACTACATAAAATTTTGAAAATATAGATATGATAGTAATGAAACTATTCCATATACTCCAATTTATATGTGTAAATGTATTTAGAGGAATCTGTACCTTAGGCCTGGCATGTAGCTGAATTTTAATCACAATTTTGAGTGCTGGTACCATGCTCACAGTTTTATATGAGGACTGCGATTAAGTCGCAGTGTTTTTATAAGAACTGCTGTCATAGTCGCAGTCTTTTCTAAGGACTGCTGTCATGATTGCAGTCTTAATTACACTGAAAATATATGATTTTTTAGGACTGCGACCATATTACAGTGGACTGCGATCATGTTGCAGTAAGTTTGCGACCATTTTGAAGTAACAGCTGAGAGAGTCTCTCTCAACAGACGACTGAAGTATATTTTTCTAATATATTGATCATGTCAGAGTACACATACAAATATTAGATTGAAGTGCCAGTGAAGGTAGAGCTGGTGGGAACGGTGTGTTGTTTTGAGAAGCTGTAGGAAGTAGTATCTAGCTTCAGGTGGATGGTAATGATGATATACTCGATAAGTTTAAGGCTTTATTCTGTCTGTTGGAATGATGCCAACTCTGTACAGCCGAAACTTGATGATAGTAATATTAGTATATGGCTGGGTATCACATTGATTATTTTTTTGCTAGTTAGTACAAAAACAAATCAAAATAAGTTAAACTTTACAGAAATCAATCATCTTATGGAAATGAAAGTCATCGTCACCGAGTTCCTCCTTCATTCCCTTGGATGCTTGCATAGAGATAGCTGGTGTCAGACCTCGCAGAGAAGCAGGGAGCTCCCGGCGTTTTTCTTGGACGATTTCTTGATCTGAACTGGATAGAATTGGTCGACCGGCTCGGGGTGCATTGCCGCCATAGCCGCCTTGACCTTCGCCGCCGCCTCTTCGTGGGAGTGGGAGGCCGTCGGCATCCATTGGCTAGGCGACGGGTTTCTCGACGAGGGAGGGCGGTCGTCGGAGCTGGCTGTTGGGTATCACACTGATGGCCCCATCTTTTTTCACAAAAAATATGCACATACAAATATTTCAAGTACATTAGCTCTTGCACAACTCATCTCTTTGTATGTTTCGTGATGTTCATTAATATCGGACAAATATCTAATTGAATGCAACTAATATCATTTTAAGAGTCGTAGTTACTAGAAGAAAATTAAGGGAACGTATTGCAGCTAGTAGTATATTAATGAAGTGTGTTTGTTAAAGAGATATTAGAGACTTTTTCTTGTTTGAGGAAGGATTCAGGTGAGGGTTCTCTTATGTAGTAATTTGTGTTCAGTTGGACTAATATTAATGGAAAGAAAGCAGCCTCACCTCAATCCTTAGAATGGCACGGCAGAAAATCACAAGGAAGAAAGAGAGAGAGAGAGAGAGATTCTAATTGGAGCTTGCAAGAAGAACTTGGGGAGACAATGATACGTATTGATATTGTTTTGATTGCAGGCCCGGTGTTGTCAAACTTGTTTTAGTGGGAGCCAATTTATGTAGGAGGAAGCCTTTGTCTCGAGACTTGAGTGAAAGGTCCCAACGGGAACATGTTCTTAACAAATAATCCAGCAAGAAGTGCTGAAAGTTATTGGTTTGTTTTCTAACCTTGGGTCTGTAAGGATTATGACGTGAATACGTCGTGAAAGCAGACAAAAACTCGAAGATCAAAGAACAAACGTGTACAAGAATCTATGCACAGGAGTAGTCGACTAATCACCTGGATTAGTCGACTAATGCATTATATAGTCGACTAGGTTTGGCCAACAGAGAGTTGGGGTTCTCAGTATTTGTCAGAGTAGTCGACTAGGATTTGCGACTAGTCGACTAATACTATGTAATAGTCGACTAATACTCTAGCCTAGTTGACTAATGTCGGATCTGGCCGTTTTCTTTTCTGGATCTGTTTTGAATCTGAGTCGGGTTCGAGTTTTCTTTATTCTGAGTCAGTGATTGTTTGTATTGATGGAGTTTGTTTAGTATTAGGAGAGTTCTATGGTGTATAAATAACCCCTCAGGGGTAACTTGCAATGTATTCTAAGAGAATCCAATGAATTTGTAATTCATATGGGTGTAATTCATTTAGGTGAGAGATTCGTGAGAGAATCTTAGTCACAAGGGTTCGCTGTTCTTGGCGACCTTGAAGGGCTTGTAATCTTCTCAGCGTGAGGTGTAAGTAATTCTTATTGTACTTCTCCAAATGTTTTAATAAAGTTTCTCCCCCTTCTCCCGTGATCGTACACACGATCTGTTTGATCGGTGAAACCACGTTATATTATTTGTTGGTTTTTTATCTACTTTGAAATATTTTCTTCTTCTCTTCTTCTTATTGCCTTAGTAGATTCTGTGGTTTGTTTTCGCTGCGTCGCCCCAGTCGATCCGATCGTAGGGACGTCCTCCCTTGAAATTCACAATAATTGGTATTAGAGTAAGGTTAACTTGAAGATGTCTGCGATCAAGTTTGATATTCAGAAGTTCGACGGCGTCATCAATTTCAGCAGGTGGCAGATTAGGATGAACACCATCTTTACCCAGAGCGGGTTGAAGAAAGCACTACTCGGGAGAGAGAAAAAGTCTCAAGACACGAAGGAAGAAACTTGGCAGGAGTTGGATGAGAAAGACTTGACGGCTATTCAACTTTGTTTGGCGGACAAAGTGTTGAATGAGTTTTCTACGGAGAAAACAACATCCTCATTGTGAGAACGACTTCAGGACGACTATCTGAAGAAGTCGTTGGTGAATTGGTTGATTCTTAAGTAACGTCTTTTTCTTCTCCGCATGCATGAAGGTACACCTATCAAGTCTCACATTGCAGAATTTTTCTCTATTATAATGATTTAGATAAGATGGGGGTTAAGATAGAAGATGAGAATCAAGCACTTCTATTACGGTATTCTTTACCTTCTTCATATAAGAGATTTAGGAAAGTTATCATCTATGGAGGCAAGTCAACAATCAAGGTCAATGAGATCAAAGAGTATCTGCTTAATAAAGACAAAATTGACACCCAGATGAAAGGTGAGTCTCATCATGATGATTCCGGGCAAGTTCATTATTTAAGGGAGAAGAGTAGAGTAATAATGAAAGTTCCACGGGTAACTCAAAACATAGAAATTTAACGTGCAACTATTATCACAATAAAGGGTTCATTAGAGATGATTATTAACTTAGAAAGAAGAAACAACCTGATGCTAATGTCACTGAATTGATTGAAGAAGATGAAAAATAGTGCGACGTTCTATCTGTTACAGACAGATCAGTTGGTAACAAAGATAAATGGATTATTAATTCTGAATGTTCATAGCACATCAGTTCGAATAGGAAAATATTCTCTTCATATACTTCGGTTCAAGGGGGAGAAGTCTTCATGAGATATTCTGCTACAAGTAAGGTGATTGGCGAAAGAACAATTCAGTTTCGGTCTCATGATGGATGCATCATTACTCTTCAAGGCGTTCGTCATGTTCCCGAATTAAGGTACAATCTCATCTCTCTTGGAGCCCTACAAGGAAAATGGTTCAATTTCAGCTCTGAAGGTGATCTTATGGAAGTCTTCAAAGAGGCCCACGTGAAGTTTCAGGCCGAACGTATCGGTAATTCATATATGTCACAAAATTCGAAAGTTATAGTTGGTGGATTGCAGTTATCCTCAGCTTCGGGAGCGGCGGTTGTGGAACAATCAGAGACTATGATGGTTTCGAGCTCAAATGTTCAGTTGTACCCAAAAGAGAGATTCGGACTAAGCATGCAACAAGATAGCACAGATCGTTACTCCTATGGTGGAGCAAATCCTCATAGATCTTGTGTAGATCAAGGAGATCGTTGTGTAATAAAGTTCAAGTTGGGCCTGAACTTATTCGACCTAATCAAGTTGTGAACCCTATGAAGGGGTTATGGAGAAGAGTGAGTGAGATGGAAATGGAGATGAAGTCAAGTTTGTTCAATTGTGCGTGGATGCGAGCACATGGAGCATGGTGGATATTCTCGGATTTGGACGTATTCAAGTCAAGGAGGAGGTTGTTAGGATTATGACGTGAATACGTCGTGAAGGCAGACAAAAACTCAAAAATGAAAGAACAGACGTGTACAAAATCTGTGCACAGGAGTAGTCGACTAATACAGGGTATAGTCGACTAATCACCTGGATTAGTCGACTAATCACCTGGATTAGTCGACTAATAAAACTAGGTTTGGCCAATAGAGAGTTGGGGTTCTCAGGATTTGTTAGAGTAGTCGACTATGTATTAGTCGACTAATGCCCTACTCTTGCCGACTAATGTCGGATCTGGCAGTTTCCTTTTCTGAATTTATTTTGAGTCCGAGTTGGATTCGAGTTTCTTTTATTCTGAGACGGTGATTATTCGTATTGATGGAATTTGTTTAGGATTAGGAGAGTTATGGTCTATAAATACCCTTTAGGGGTGGTATTTAATGTATTCCAAGAGAATCCAATGAATTTGTAATTCCTAAGGGTGTAATTCATCTAGGTAAGAGATTCATGAGAGAAGCTTAGTCACAAGGGTTCGCTATTCTTGGCGACCATTAAGAGCTTGTAATCTTCTCAGCGTGAGGTGTAAGTAATTGTTATTGTACTTCCCCAAAGTTTTAATAAAGTTTCTCTCCCTTCTCCCGTGGACGTACACACGATCTGTTTGATTGGTGGAATCACGTTATATTGTTTGTTGGCTTTCTATCTACTTCGAAATATCTTCTTCTCTTTTTCATGTTGTCTTAGTAGATCCTGTAGTTTGTTTCCGCTGTGCTGCCCCAGTCGATCTGGTCGTGGAGACGCCCTCCCCTGAAATCACAACAAGATCCACGAAAAACTCTAGGGTAATGCTATTCTAACTCGAATCTAACTTAAGTTTTGTGACATATGAGTTTGTATACAATTAAAGAGACTGATTCCAACATGTTATATTTGAGAAAGGACCATAGGCTTACATTGTAAAGTCCGAACTGTTGTGCACACGGCGATTTGAGAGATTTGACCCGTAACTTTTTACAAGAGAAGGAAGTGTAATGATGTTTGAACTGGCGGTTTATGTTAATATTGTATATGATTTGTGTTTATTTTTCCAATACGTGCATAGTATCCAGTCTGTAGGAGAGAGGAGATAGAGATGAAAGAAGGTAGCACAGAGATCGGTAAAAGAAACGGTGCGTGAAGCAGGCCAGGAAAGCTCCCGGTCGACCGCACAGTCGACCGATGAAGAAGGCCGGTCGACTGCCTGGTCGACCGGTGTGCACGACGTGCACAGGAATAGTCCGGTCGACCGCCCGGTCAACCGACTGTATGATGGCTGCTCTCGGTTGGTGCCGGTCGACCGGGCCGGTCGACTGGGCACAGGGGTCGGTTGACCGGTCGGTCGACCGACAGACGCGTTTTGACTTTCCTTTCTGGATTTGAATTTCTTTTCTATTTGGGATCGAATTCAATCAGGGTGTCCTAAAACCCAGGGATTCTGTGGTTATAAATAAGGGCTAGAGCCTGTTGGCCCAAAAGGTTACACTCTCCAATTGTTTAAAGTTTTGATGATAACAAAACACATAGAAGCTATATGGTACTAATAAGTTTGTTCAAGATAAGTTTCAGGTTAGTTCCATTTTTGAAGGACATTGCTTAGCTATTGCAAAGATTTTCTAGGTTCATAGTGCAAACAAGGCATATGGCACAAGAGGGAATGTCCATAGAAGAGAAGGCTCTAGCAAGGCATTATATGGCTCAAGACTTCATTTTTGCTCAAGAGACTTCATTAGATTTGTTTTTAGTTTTATAGTTTTGTTAAAGAATAGTGAATAGGCTTGAAGCTCAAAATTCCTACACACAAGTTTTTGCGCACATGTCATTTCTAAAAATTTCTCCTATATATACACAAAATATTTTTAATATAGTCATTTGCTTATAAACTCAATTTTGTGTATTATACTTAGTTCTGATCAAAACTATTTTGTAAACCATCAAAATCTCCTCAAAATCCTTTTCAAATTTCAGTTTTTGACCTGAGCCGGTCGACTGACTCTATGTCAAGTCAGATCGGTCGACCGACCGGTCGACCGGGAATCTGACCGTTGGGTGCGTGCATGTGTGCACGTTTCCGGGTCGACCGGGCGGTCGACCGACCTTCGGCCGACTGAAAGTCAGTGAGTCTCTGTTTGTTGCGGTCGACCGAGCGGTCGACCGGGGCCCGCAACGGCTCTTTTATTTTGAGACCCGGTCGACCAAGGCTGTGTTTTCAGCCATAACGGCTATTTTTTAAACACGTTTTTATTTTGTCTTTTTCGTCCCTAAACGAGTTTAAAGGCTGTTTTCTGGGTCAAATACTTCCTAATTACCATTTTGTTAGTTTATCCTTTAATCCCTAGCTCTATCCTATAAATAAGGGTGATTAGGGTTATGGGATTTACAACAATCATTTGCAAAAATATTCAAAGTTTAAAGGCTTTCAAAAGAGTTTTGTTCTTGGTTTTTGTGCTGAAAAATCTCTCATTTCTGAAGTTTCAGTTTCAAAACTCTCTCAAATTCTCTCTTTTTCTCACTTACAATACTAGAGCTTCAATCCTACTCATTGTTCTACAGGGCTTTTGTAAGGGAAAAGGATTTTTCAAAAGAGAGTTTGTGGTCTTTTGATCACCAAGAGAATACTTGTACTTGAGATTGTGGAGTTGGATACTCCGGTGTGATTGTAACTCTTTGTGAAGTTATAGTGGTTAGAAATCCTTCTGGGTGAAGGCGGGGACGTAGAGCTGGGTGCTCGAACCTCGAAAAAATTCTCGGTGTTTGCGTTTGGTTTACTTGCTTCTTGCTTTAATTCCTTACTTTATACTCATTGCTTCTTATTCATTGCTTCATTTACTTGCTCTACATATTCATTGCAACATTGTACTTGCTCTTCATATTTATTGCTATATATACTTGTTTCATATTCATATTGTCGATCAAATACTCATACAATAAGATTGCAATACGCACTCAAACTCTTATCTAGAGGAATCACGACGAAGGAGTTCGGAGCCCTTCACGGGGTATTCGGCTTCTAGTCATATTTGGGTGATCGTTGCATCATAAGTTTTTATTTGGGCATTGATTAGCATTATCACCTATTCACCCCCTAGGTGAATACAATTGGTATCAGAGTTAGGACTCTAGTTTTTGGCTTAAGATCCTTAGAGAGATCCTAAAATTTGCTAATTACTAGTTGCATTCTTTCATTCATACACTAGTAAAAATGGCCGACAACATCAAAACCCCTCCTAAATTTGATGGACTCAATTTCCCCATTTGGAAGGTTAGGATGACTATCTTTCTACAATCCCTAGGTAGTTTAGTTGCTAAATCCTTGACCAAACCCTATAGTAGACCCGATAGTTAGGAGAGCACTTGGTCCGACTTTACCTACAAAGAATATGAGGCTAATTCTAAGGCCCAAAATTCCCTTCTCATCGCCTTGAATGAGGATGATCTTACACGGGTTATACATTGTCAATCCGCCTATGAGATTTGGCAACACTTGTTGGTCACACACGAGGGGACATCACAAGTCAAGAGAGCTAAGATAAATCTCTTGAGGTCCCAATATGAAAGTTTTAAAATGCTTGAAGATGAATCCATTGATTCTATGATTACAAGGTTTACTAAAATTACCATTGCTCTTTCCTCTTTAGGTGATGATATAAGCAATGATCAAAAGGTGCGCAAAGTGATTCGAGCTCTCCCTTTATCATGGGAGATAAATGCTACCACCTTAAAGGAGTTGAATGATAAAGATGAAATGGATCTCATAAGTCTTATTGGAAACCTTAAGACTCATGAGATGGAAAAGAAGGCAAGAGAAGAAGCTGTACCTCAAAAGAAGAAGTCAATAGCTTTCAAGTCTTCCTCTACCATTGATGACGATGATGAAGATGAAGAAGAGGATGAGGAGCTATCTCTCCTAGTGAGAAATGTGAAGAGGATGTACCGCAAGAACAAACTCAACTTTAGAAGGAAATTGGAAGGGAAAGAGGAGAGAAGAATCATATGCTACAATTGCCGGAAGCCCGGACACATTATGGCCGATTGCCCGGATTTCAAGAAAAAGGTGACTTCCTCCTTCAAGCAAAAGAGGCCGGTTGAAAAGAAAGCATACAAAGCTGTAAATCACCTAGAAGGGGGGTGAATAGGTGATGGCTAATCTAATGGTCACTTAATGACAAATAATGCGGAATTAAAAACTATTATGACCTAAGCAAACTTATTACACTAAACACTACGTATAACACAAGAGTGTAGCCGAATTCTCCGTGAAGGGCTCTGAACTAACTCCTCTAGATTCCCCTAGATAAGGGTTGAGGTGTCGCGTTGGCTCTCTTGGTTAAATACAAGTGTTAGCAAACAACCCAAGCATATATCAATAAGGCACACAAGTATATCAAGCATGTAAGATAAGACAAGTAATAGCATGCAAGATATAAACAAGAGACAAAGAGAGAGAAAGTGAGCAATCGCAAACACAAGGGATTTGTTTCGAGGTTCGAGCACACTTGCTCTACATCCCCGCCTTCGACACACGAAGGATTTCCACTATAATCGATCCCAATGGATCACCCGGTGCCGCAACACCTACAAGTACTCGGACTCCCTAGTCCGTACACACCGCAAGCCCACCGGCTCGCCGAGGCTGCACCTCAAACCAACAAGTTCGCACCCGAACTCGAAACACCGCGGGCACACGCGTCCGCCTCCTCAAAGTACAAAGAACAAGTCTTTGGTGATCACAACACTTGATCACCTAAAAATAATCTCACTACAACACTCCTATAAGATGAATAGCAATGAATAGCTCAAGAGTATGTGTGAGAAAATAAGGAAAGAGATGGTGGAGGAAAACTCAAGAAATTCTCTTTTAACACTCTTGATAAAAACTCTCCTTTTGATTGGAAATATTTGCTCTAAATCAAGTGGAGGAAAACCTCTAAATAGTTCAGGAAAAACTGGTGAAAACCCACTTGAAAATCTTAGTGAAAAACAATGCCCAAACCCCCAAATTTATAGGCTCAAAAAAATTAGCCGTTGGGGTCTGACAGAGCTGTCGGACGACCGCCCGGTCGTCCGGCCAACGGTCATATTTCAGTCCGTTGTGCCATCGGTCGACCGGCCGGCCGACCGAGGCCAAGATACAGAGAGCAAGTCTCTCTGTCTGGTCGGCCGCCCGGCCGCCCGGGGCCTTTCCAGAGAGCAGAGCTCTCTGGACGGTTGTCCGTCGCGGTCGAGCGGCCTCCTGCCAGAACTGGCGTGCACGTCTGTGCACGTCGGTCGACCGACCCGGTCGACCGGCTAACGCCAGATCAGAAAACTAAAGGGATTTAAAACTTGGTCTTTTTGATTGAAATAAAATCCCATAAAATACTGAAAAATCTACAAAAATAGTTTTATCAAAAATACTTTGATAAACAAACATGCTTGCACAAAATCAAGGCATGTTACAAATAATTTGGACTATTTTTGTAACTTAAAAATATTGGCTCAAATGAAAAACGGTATTTTCCAAAACTTGATTTTTCTAAAACTTGTTTTCCAAAACTTTCTTTTTCCAAAACATCTCCAAATACAAAAACAAGATATTTAAACAACTTTTAAAGCATAGAGTGTATGTATATGATCCACTACACAAACATGGTGAAATATCTATGTTTTTGACATTAAGCTTTAAACTTGGTTTTGGTTAAAACATGTATATAAGAAATACTAAAAATCAAAACACTTGAAGTCTTCACTTGAATACATATTTGGTTTTTGGTTAAAATTCTTTTCTAAAACAAACATAAATCAAGAATGTGTGTGTATATGATACTTGAGCAATCCACCAACTATTCTATCCTTTACATTTTATCTAAAACAAATCTTATAAAAACAAACCTAGACACAAGTCTTCATCTTCTTGAAGTCTTCACTTGAAGCTTTCTTGACTTGGTCCAAACACCGTGCTAGCTCCAAAATATGGTTTTAAATCCTTTGTTGAAGCTATGCACCTACTAAGATCTTGATCATAAATCTATCACTAATTCAATACAGGATCATTAGTACTATAACTACATGAGTTGATCATCATCAAAACTAGAGTGATGGGCCTTCGGGCCAACAATCTCCCCCTTTTTGATGATGACAAAACTCATGAAGTTATATATGCATAGATTAAAGTAAAGCTTCAAGAAAGCCCCCCCTTAACTCATGCATAACAAATAAACAATAAATATAGCAACGAAGCACATAAATATGTATGCAAATGTATGGAGATAAACATACTAATCAAGCATAAAACAAATCAAATTCTTTTTCTCCTATTTGCAAAACAAAACATATATGCATGGAAATCCTTTTTCACAAAAACATGCATATAAACCAAAATCTTTCTCCCCCTTTTTGTCAATCATCAACAAAGGGGTTAAAGTAAAAACAAAATCATCAAATTTTTCTCCCCCTTTTTGTCATAAACAAAGAGATCAAGAAGGGGTAAACAATTAAGTCAATAAAAGTTTATATGCGATATACATTCATGAAGAGGAAGACAGTTAAGTAACTTCCCTACATATATACATTACATGAAAGAGGGATGACAAGCCCTAATTCACATAACGTATAATATGTAATGCATAAGAGGAGATGTGAAGCTCCCCCTACACACGTGTATCACATAAAGAAGAGTTGTCAAGCTCCTCAATACACTATACACTCATCATGAATTTATATGTAGAAGAGATGTTAAGCTCTCCTTGCATATAAGCAATACAAAACAAAAACATTTTTAAGGTATCACTAGTAAACAACCAAATTTTAAGATACCAAATGTAAATAATCAAATTGTAAATAAAAATTACAAATTTTTAATTTTTCAAATAGATAAAACATTTTGATATCAATGTGAATTTATAACAAATTTGAAGCATTTTTGATACCAATTGAAAAACATGTATAAGCTTAAAAATGTCAATTGAGATATCAATTGAAAATAAAGTTTTACATCAAGCTTAGCATAAACATACTATGTGCTTTAAAGATGTATACCAAATGTAAAGTAAGCACATGAAAATCATATATATGTATGAGAATTGATAATACCAATTTAAAATTAGAGCATACATATATAGAAAACAAAATATGAGTATATACAAAAATAGAGTCAAATTGATACCAATTGAAACGATTCAATGATACCAATTGAAACAATAATAGGATCATGTGTATATCTCATAAATATTGAAGAATAAATAACTAGTTAAAATAATTTTTGAAAAAACTAGTTAAAGATCCTTCAAAAACATGAAACCAAATCATATGTATTTGATTGTGATCCAATTTTGCATATTTTACCATATCATTCCCATGCATTTTTGCAAATAAAAATATGATTTTTACTCATCTTCTCTATATTTTTGCAGGTCCACACTCAAATGAAGAAAAGGCCCAAAATCTCTTTAATTAGCAATAATTAAAGAGATTAATTCAAAAAGCCCAAAAGAGCCCAAATTTGAATCCAGAATCCAGAGAGATCCGCGCGCCAACTCAAGATTGAAGGCCACGTGGATAACAACCTCGTAACCAACCTGTACCAGAAATCTGTTGCCCAACAGATTCTGTTTTGCCGCAAAAAGGTTGTGGATCTGCGGCAGTTTTAAGTTGGTTGGATCCCAGATTTTGCGCCAACAACCAGGGCTCTGGATCCTTCTTCTGAGGCCTATAAATACTTCACTTGGACCTGCGAGCAAAGACAGAATGGAGAAGAGAGGAGAAATTAGTAGATGCTTGTAATTTTTGTAGGGTTTTTCTCTAGGTTTTAGTTCTTTAGACCCTCTTCTTCTTCCCTAGAAATTTTGTAAAGAGAGAGTTTGTAAGAGAGAGAAAGCTTGTGTACATCAAGGAGTGACAACTTGTGAAGCAAGGATTCATCCATTCTCTTCTCTCTACTCTTGCATTTTCTAGTTTACTTGCTTTCTTTATTTCTTGCTTTACTTTCTTGCAATTTAGTTCATGCTTTGTTTTACTTTCCTTATGGCTTGTAGCTAACTTTTCTACATGTACTAGTTACCACTAACCTTGCTAACTACTAACTCATGGGTGATTGCTATCTTTAATCTTGCAAGTTGGATGGTCTTCTCTTCTCCGATGGGTTAAACCCCCCGTCATTCAAGTGAGAAAGTAATTAGATCAACACGCAAGACGAATCTATGCCGATGAATCAACATGAGGCACGCATTCACTATCACGGAGTTTAGTAAGTTTTGGCAAGGTAGTAAGGTTAGCTAGTCATGGCTTTTTCATTCTAAAGTTTTCATTCTTTTAGTTTTAATTCCAAAAGCCAATCTCTTCTTTGATTTCTTTTCGTTTTTCATCATGAACATATACACGAATTCTTTCATTCTTTTTTCCATGATTCTTTTATTCTTTTAAAGCAAAGAAGAATCTTCGTTTTCTTTCTTCACTACGAACCGTAACGCTTCCATCGCAAGCTCTCCCTGAGGATCGACTCGGTATAGCCCTTGCTATAACGAAGATTGGAAAGGGTATATTAATCATCTTTCATACATTTGTGGAGTGATCTAAGCACTTGAGGTTATTTCTAAACCTTATCTCCTTAATTGAATACATATATTTGTGCTCATTTATACTCCATAATACGATACCTTTCTCGTCTAATCAAAAATGGCGTCGTTGCCGGGGAGAGCAACGTTTTAGGTTTAAAGTGAAGAACTAAACGAATCTTCTTCTCTGTTGCAGGTTACAGGTTGAAGAAAACAGGAACTTTGCATTGCAGTGACATATAAGTGGACCTGGGCCTCTGCTCTTGAAAACAGAGACCAGGATCCCTCCAAATTGCCGCAAAATCCTGGCTTTTGTCGCAAATTTGCGGCAATAAGGAGTGCACTACTGATCATTTTTCAGCAGGGTCTCTGATTCTGCAAAATACTTCTGCTGCATTACTTAATTTCCTGTATTATTCACCCTATACCTGCTTAATAAAGTCAACAGTAAAAAATTGGTTGTAATCGTTAAAAGTTGATTAGACATTTGCATTTCTAGGCACGTGTCTTTTCAATTCATTTACTTTTACTGTTGAAGAGTGCTGGATGCAAGGTACGTAAGCATTGCATGTAGACTAGGAATCATCTCTTACTTGATTTTCATGCTTTGAGTGAATCCTTGTTATCTATCTTGTACACTTGCACAATTCAATTTTAAGGGCATAACCGATAAATAAGATAAGGTGGGGAGTTCATTACCCTTTCTTTAGCCCGAAAACCACAATCCGAGCACTCACTAACCCAAGCCTAATTTAATAAAAAAAAGTAGACGTTGGCCCTAGGGACATCTCGGACTCACTTAGGAGATTATCCTAAGGGGGAAAAGTGTTGGAATTTAACTCTTGCAAAATCAGTGTCTAGGAAAGGGATTGAGGGCCGAAAACCCGAAGGTTGCTGGTTACTTAATTAAGGAACGTCTCTGACGGAAAACCTCCCAACAACCTTGACCTTTCCTGGCTGATTAGCTTGTGGTCAAAGTCTACACTAAACCTCCCGTGGACGGTCTAATCAGTTAGGAGTCGTCTAGGTCATAGGTTTACCCTAACTTAGGTTAGAATTTTTTCTTTTTTGTTTGTTTATTTTGTTTCTTTTTTATTGTGATTTTTTTGTGTGAAATGGCATTCAATAATAATAATTCTTTCCATCCTAAGAATAATCCATATTTCACACCGACTTCATATTCGGATAATTCCAACCCAGTGTTTTACAATATGCACCAACCACATACGCCGGGTTGGCTTTATCCGAATCAATCTGACCCAGACCCCCCATCTAATAACTATAATTTCCAAAATAATTTCAACTCTTCACCTAGTAATGGGGATTCACGTACCCCGAGTCAAATTTTCAAACTCCTTGTTCACCATATCCACCTAGTCCACAATATCCACAACATCCTTTCCCGATTTTGCTTCTCATACTCCTTTTTTTGAACCACCAATTGAAGAAAAATCTGAGTTACTAAGGAGTTTAGAAGCCAATTTACAGAGAGTCGAGCAAAAACTTCAAGAACCATTTGCCTCTCCAATCCCACTATATTTTCAAGAGTCTTACTTAGTTCCACCTTTTCATATTGAACAACCATTTACCTTGGAAACGAGTAAAGAACTCTTGTGTGAGTCCAAGCTTCAATCTCCACACATGTGTGACTCACATTATTCACAAACTTTCCAAAGTCAAGATTCTTATACTCCCATTCTAGAGCAGCCATTTGTAGAAATATCACGTTTAGAAAAGAGTATAAACATCTTGCAAGAGTCTTTGTTACAATATAAAAAACACGTGCCGAGTCTTTCAATAAGGTGGATGAACAATTGAGTCAATTGGTTAACATCTATAGGAATGAGGAGACTCTATCTTATCAACCTTTGACTAATTCAGCTATGCCATACTCTATTGATATGACTCAAGACTCCTGTCATTTTGGAAATCATGATTCAATTTCAGCACAACCACCTGAACTTGTCCAAACTTCAAATCCCATTGACATTTTGGCAAGTTTTTCATTTCCTGAAATTGAACTTAAACATGAATATGATCCTGAACTTCCACTTGATGATACAATTTTCCTTCTTGATTCAATTATGACTCCGGTGTCTTCACATGATTTCACTTCATTTCCCGAGTCAGTATTGGATCCAGTGCCAGTCCATTTTGAAATTGAATCACCAATCATTTATAATCATATTGAACTTGACCAATTCCATACTTTTGAAAGTCCCATTGATAAATTGGCAAGTTCACATTTTTGTGGAATTGAACTACAAGAGGAATGTGATCTTGAACCCCAACTTAGTGATTCAATTCTTTTTCCTGATTTAATAATGACTCCGGTAACTTTACCTGACTTCAATCTTTTCCCGGAGTCGACATTGGATCCTGTCCCAATTCATAATGAAGTTGAATCACCCATCTTTGAGGATCATATTGAACTTGACCAATTATACACTTCTGAAGATACCATTGATAAATTGGCAAGTTCTCCATTTTTATTGAACTCAATGAGAAATGTGACCTTGATTTTCTCAATCTCTTTACTTCTGAAACTGATTATACAATTCTGACGGACGAAGTTGACCTTAGTTTTGAAGAATTGTATGGAGATGAGATAGAATTCCTTAATATTGGAAGTAAAGAGATATTACCTATATTAGGTCACATTCCATTGTTGGACAATACATGTGGACTGGAGTTTCAATTTCTTGACTTGGACCCAATTCCTGAACTCATTTCTACTCCTGAACCATCATTTGACTTAAGTCACATTCCTGAGTCCAAGTCAACAGTTCTATCATTTCATACACCACTTTGGGACAAGGTAGTTGACAAATTTGATTCTGAAATTAATTATGGAAAATGGAAATTAGATGGGGGTCATGTACTTAATAAAAATCTTTCATGGATTCATCTTTTTAATGGGTCATATTTATTATATTTCTGGTGGGTTCCTCAAAACCCAAAGCAAAGTTGATTGGGCCATGTTTCGTGGACCAATCCGACCACCACCGGAACCACCACCTTAAGGTAATTTTTCCTTCCATCTCTATTTTGTTTCATGCATACATATATCACGATGCATTGAGGACAATGCATGAAATAAGTGTGGGGGAGGGTTTACTAACATGGAGTTTTTAGATCTTCTTTCTTTTACACTTCTTTTAGAAAATAAAAAAATAAAAAAATAAATAAAAAAACTTTTTGAAATAAGAGACAAAGTTTTGATCTATTTTTAAGAAAATTAAGATGTATCTTAGAAATTAAGAAAGCCTTAATTATGACATCTTAAACCTAGTTGAAATAATAGATCTTGTTTGAAATTATAGGCTAAGTAAGTAAAATTGGGGATATATTCTTATCTTGAATTTTTTGCCTTAGATAAGTATGCACTTCACACTTACACATTTTTGGGATGGAGATAAAGACCAAAAATGCCATAAAAATAAAAAAAAAGAAAAAAAATATATAAATAAAACATCACCTATTAAGCTGGATAAATGTGCCTCAAGAAGCATGATTATTCACGCCTAACGGTGGTAAAGGAAATAAATAATCCCCTTTAGTTTTATGGCCTTTTTTACTCGAGACCTTAAACCCGAGGGATGTTTTCTCATCTGGTGCCCTAAGACCGTCTGGTTTGGGAGTCATCGGTTATAGGCTCGTTACAAGGGTAAACTAGAAAGCCTAAACTAAGGGAAGAAAAAGCAGAAAAAGAAAATAAATATATATAAATAAATGGCTTGATGGTTGGAGTTGAAATCCCAGAAATCTTCACTGTCACGGTGTGCATACTATCTAGGTTTTATGAAAGATAAAGTATTCAATCCAATTTTGAATTCTTACTTAATTGAAGACAAGATCTTGCATAGAGACTAAGTTTAAGAAAGAATGATTATAGGTGGACTTATGACCTAAGATCACTTATATTTTTGCAAAAATAGTTCGAAAACATGTCTCTCTTTCAAATGGATTTTCAAAACACTAACATTTGTCTTCTTTCTTTATGGATTTTGTGGGTGTAATCCGCTGAAAACCCTCAGGAGACAACACTCCTCCTCTAGGGTAACCTAGAGGTTTAACGGCTTGTTGCACACGCTCAGTGCAATCGCGTCACCTGCGAAAGTGGTGTAATAAAACTGGTAGTATAGATTTTCTTTTCTTTATTTTGCTCGGGACGAGCAAAAGAATAAGTGTGGGGTTGTGATTGTGATCCAATTTTGCATATTTTACCATATCATTCCCATGCATTTTTGCAAATAAAAATATGATTTTTACTCATCTTCTCTATATTTTTGCAGGTCCACACTCAAATGGAGAAAAGGCCCAAAATCTCTTTAATTAGCAATAATTAAAGAGATTAATTCAAAAAGCCCAAAAGAGCCGAAATTTGAATCCAGAATCCAGAGAGATCCGCGCGCCAACTCAAGATTCTAGAAGGCCACGTGGATAACAACCTCGTAACCAACCTGTACCAGAAATCTGTTGCCCAACAGATTCTGTTTTGCCGCAAAAAGGTTGTGGATCTGCGGCAGTTTTAAGTTGGTTGGATCCCAGATTTTGCGCCAACAATCAGGGCTCTGGATCCTTCTTCTGAGGCCTATAAATACTTCACTTGGACCTGCGAGCAAAGACAGAATGGAGAAGAGAGGAGAAATTAGTAGATGCTTGTAATTTTTGTAGAGTTTTTCTCTAGTTTTAGTTCTTTAGACCCTCTTCTTCTTCCCTAGAAATTTTGTAAAGAAAGAGTTTGTAAGAGAGAGAAAGCTTGTGTACATCAAGGAGTGACAACTTGTGAAGCAAGGATTCATCCATTCTCTTCTCTCTACTCTTGCATTTTCTAGTTTACTTGCTTTCTTTATTTCTTGCTTTACTTTCTTACAATTTAGTTCATGCTTTGTTTTACTTTCCTTATGGCTTGTAGCTAACTTTTCTACATGTACTAGTTAACCACTAACCTTGCTAACTACTAACTCATGGGTGATTACTATCTTTAATCTTGCAAGTTGGATGGTCTTCTCTTCTCCGATGGGTTAAACCCCCCGTCATTCAAGTGAGAAAGTAATTAGATTAACACGCAAGACGAATCTATGCCGATGAATCAACATGAGGCACGCATTCACTATCACGGAGTTTAGTAAGTTTTGGCAAGGTAGTAAGGTTAGCTAGTCATGGCTTTTTCATTCTAAAGTTTTCATTCTTTTAGTTTTAATTCCAAAAGCCAATCTCTTCTTTGATTTCTTTTCGTTTTTAATCATGAACATATACACCAATTCTTTCATTCTTTTTTCCATGATTCTTTTATTCTTTTAAAGCAAAGAAGAATCTTCGTTTTCTTTCTTCACTACGAACCGTAACGCTTCCATCGCAAGCTCTCCCTGAGGATCGACTCGGTATAGCCCTTGCTATAACGGAGATTGGAAAGGGTATATTAATCATCTTTCATACATTTATGGAGTGATCTAAGCACTTGAGGTTGTTTCTAAACCTTATCTCCTTAATTGAATACATATATTTGTGCTCATTTATACTCCATAATACGATACCTTTCTCGTCTAATCAGTATTTCATGAATCATACCAAATACACAAGAATTGACACTCGATTTATAAAGCTCAAAAATATGTTCATGAACCAAAGTTATGACAAACAAATAAAGTGTGAGTGAACAAGAATCATGTAATTAGCATTTTCATGAAAATATTCATTTAGGCTCAAAAAGATCATGAATCAAGACATGAAAAATTCATTTTTCATTAAAAACAATAAACTTCTAGGTATATGTATGATTTATCTAAATCTAACAATATGCATACATATCCCAAACATAAAATGAGTCTATTAATAGTATCTGCATGAAGGCAAGAGACTCAAAAAGGATATACATGTATATTTATTAGATTTGAATGAAAATTACATATACATGAAGTAAAACATGAAAATAGGCAAAACAAGTATAAATGAGAGAATCATCAAAACTAGCCTATATATGTGCATATAGTGGGTACAAATGAGCATGAAGTGCAAACATATATGAATCAATTTGTTCTCACTATTTGTACATGTATAAATACAAGTTTGATAAAAACTACATTTAAACTAGTATTTACCACATGAAGCACAAATAAAACATGAACATGCTATATGATATTACAAATGAATAAGCATGTAAATGAAATAAGAGTTTTAGAAATAGTTACCAACTAAGGAACTATGTTCCAAAACTCAAAACATGGTGGTTGACCCACCAAACCTCCTTGATAGCGATGCGTCCAATAGTATGTCCATCATGTCCATTGCATCCACCATCAAGGCACCATCCCTCTCACGTTTTGTGAGAGCCCTCACCTACATAAAAAACACAAGGTGAGGGTTTTGGTACCCATTTTTTCTTGGGTCCTTGGGGGTCAGCTTTGTAAGGAATCCAAATATTTTTACGATTAGCAAATTTAAATGATGTATCCTATCATAACAAAACTTTGCTAAATGGCCTTTGCGGCCACAATGTGTACATTTGTACACCTTAGAATGTATATGAGTGTGTGTGTGATCATGGCATGCAAAGTGTGCATATGCATTATGATGATGTGCATGAATATGTGGAGTTTGTTTCTTTGAAAACAAGGACTCCAATCTAGTGTGGTTAAATGCACATGAGCTCAAAGTGGAGCTCAAACAATCCATTTTATTTTTCAAAACATTAATCTCATTAGTGGTGGCATGTAAAGCATGATGAGATATAAAACTATTTTTCTTAGTCTTTTTAGAAACATTTCCTTTTCTTTTTCTATTTCTTTTTCAAACATTTTTCTTTTTAAAGAGTTGTTTTCTTGAAAAACGACTTCCTTTTGTTTTTCCACCAAAAAGACTTTATTTTTCAAAATAGTGTTTCCTTCACAAAGATTATTTAATTTAGACATCAAGGAAACATTTTCATTTTTCAAATTTCATTTTCTTTTTCAAAACATGCAATCTTATTTTTAAAAGAATCGTTTTCTATATACATGCAATCAAACTTCTTTTTCAAATTTTTATTATCTTTCTTAAGCATGTCATATTTTCAAGTAATTGTTGGCAAAATGAAGTGAGCTCATCATATGACATGTCATTTTCATCTACCTCGGATTCGGTAGTTACCTCAAGGGGGTTATCCCCTTGGACCATATAGCACAAGTTGAAGGTGTCGTTTCCAACGTTCGAATCGTTCCCGGCATAATATAGATCCTTTTCGCCAAGGGAGGTGATGATGCTCCATGCTACAAAAGACGAATCAATATTTGAAACCCTAGATAAATAATCATCATTTAGGGTTGATTTAATAGCATGAAGGGCTTTGCATTAGCCTCAATATTCTTACCATTTAAACAATATGCATCATTAGTAGTGGCAAGATAAACATGAATGCCTAAGGCCTTGAGGTACAAAGACATCTTAACCTTCCAAATTTGGATGTTAAGAATGTCAAAGGTGGGAGGTGACATGAAGTCCATGGTGTGTGTACAAATATTGTGATTAGCCTAAAAATGAGGATCTTTAACTCTAGGTTGTAAGACCCAAATCAGAGTACCAAGCTCTGATACCAATTATAAATCACCTAAGGGGGGTGAATAGGTGATGGCTAATCTAATGGTCACTTAATGACAAATAATGCGAAATTAAAAACTATTATGACCTAAGCAAACTTATTACACTAAACACTACGTATAACACAAGAGTGTAGCCGAATTCCTCGTGAAGGGCTCTGTACTAACTCCTCTAGATTCCCCTAGATAAGGGTTGAGGTGCCGCGTTGGCTCTCTTGGTTAAATACAAGTGTTAGCAAACAACCCAAGCATATATCAATAAGGCACACAAGTATATCAAGCATGTAAAGATAAGACAAGTAATAGCATGCAGGATATAAACAAGAGACAAAGAGAGAGAGAGTGAGCAATCGCAAACACAGGGATTTGTTTCGAGGTTCAAGCACACTTGCTCTACATCCCCGCCTTCGACACACGAAGGATTTCCACTATAATCGATCCCAATGGATCACCCGGTGCCGCAATACCTACAAGTACTCGGACTCCCTAGTCCGTACACACCGCAAGCCCACCGCTCGCCGAGGCCGCACCTCAAACCAACAAGTTCGCACCCGAACTCGAAACACCGCGACACACACGTCCGCCTCCTCAAAGTACAAAGAACAAGTCTTTGGTGATCACAACACTTGATCACCTAAAAATAATCTCACTACAACACCCCTATAGGATGAATAGCAATGAATAGCTCAAGTGTATGTGTGAGAAAACAGGGAAAGAGATGTGGAGGAAAACTCAAGAAATTCTCTTTTAACACTCTTGATAAAAACTCTCCTTTTGATTAGAAATATTTGCTCTAAATCAAGTGGAGGAAAACCTCTAAATAGTTCAGGAAAAACTGGTGAAAACCCACTTGAAAATCTTAGTGAAAAACAATGCCCAAACCCCCAAATTTATAGGCTCAGAAAAACTAGCCGTTGGGGTCTGACAGAATTGTCGGACGACCGCCCGATCGTCCGGTCAACGGTCATATTTCAGACCGTTGTGCCATCGGTCAACCGGCCGGCCGACCGAGGCCAGGATACAGAGAGCAAGTCTCTCTATCCGGTCGGCCGCCCGGCCGCCCGGGGCCTTTCCAGAGAGCAGAGCTCTCTGGACGGTCGTCCGTCGCGGTCGACCGGCCTCCTGCCAGAACTGGCGTGCACGTCTGTGCACGTCGGTCGACCGACCCGGTCGACCGGCTAACGCCAGATCAGAAAACTAAAGGGATTTAAAACTTGATCTTTTTGATTGAAATAAAATCCCATAAAATACTGAAAAATCTACAAAAATAGTTTTATCAAAATACTTTGATAAAAACATGCTTGCACAAAATCAAGGCATGTTACAAATAATTTGGAGTATTTTTGTAAATTGAAAATATTAGCTCAAATGAAAAACAGTATTTTCCAAAACTTGATTTTTCTAAAACTTGTTTTCCAAAACTTTATTTTTCAAAACATCTCCAAATACAAAAACAAGATATTTAAACAACTTTTAAAGCATAGAGTGTATAGATATGATCCACTACACAAACATGGTGAAATATCTATGTTTTTGACATTAAGCTTTAAACTTGGTTTTGATTAAAACATGTATATAAGAAATACCAAAAATCAAAACACTTGAAGTCTTCACTTGAATACATATTTGGTTTTTGGTTAAAATTCTTTTCTAAAACAAACATAAATCAAGAGTGTGTGTGTATTTGATACTCGAGCAATCCACCAACTATTCTATCCTTTACATTTTATCTAAAACAAATCTTATAAAAACAAACCTAGACACAAGTTTTCATCTTCTTGAAGTCTTCACTTGAAGCCTTCTTGACTTGGTCCAAACACCGTGCTAGCTCCAAAATATGGCTTTAAATCCTTTGTTGAAGCTATGCACCTACTAAGATCTTGATCATAAATCTGTCACTAATTAAACACAAGATCATTAGTACTATAATTACATGAGTTGATCATCATCAAAAGTAGAGTGATGGGCCTTCGGGCCAACAAAAACCACTTGGATTCGGAAAGCGAGTCCGAAGATGAGGTGGACACGGCAAATATGTGTTTCATGCAAACACACCTAAGGTAACAACTCAACCCCTTGATGAAGAAGATGAATTAAGTAGAGAAATGTTTGTACATGCTTTTGTTGAACTTTCTGAAAGCTATGATGATAAAAAGGTAGAATGTTCAAAATTGGAAAAGGAAATTGTTTTTCTTAAAAGCCAACTTGCTATTGTTTCAAAAGAAAAGGAAGTAATTTCTTCTAATCTTGTTTCAACTAAAAGAGAATTTGATGCTTATAAAGTAGCTTGTAAAGCAAAATTTCCAAAAGTTGATGAAAATGAATTTTCTTTGTAAAAACTAGAATTGTTGATTTTGAAAATGTTTAAAAGATTGTGCTTTTAATACTAAGAAATTAGAGGATATGTTTTCGAAGATGCACACTCCACATGTTAAGAATGATAAAACAACCCATGCTAAAAATGCTCATCATGTCAACACTTCACACAACACTTCTCATGTTAAAGCTACTCATACTCACAAGTCACATGCTAGTAAGCCACACACTCATTATGCATTTAAATATGGTAGAGTTTATAGATGTACTTATTGTGGTAATAATGACCATTTAGCTAAGTTTTGCTATGATCAAATTAATAGAACAAATAATCTTCTGTAGATCCGTGATACTAACTCTTTAGGACCCAAGAAAATGTGGGTACCAAAATCAAGTTCTAAATTATTTGATGTAGGTACACACCAAGGCTCCAAGACGTAAGGAGCAGTGGTACCTTGATATTGGTTATTCAAGACATATGACATGGGATATCAACAACTTCACAACCTATCAAGGTACGTTGAAGGTGGCACCGTCACCTTCGGAGATGACTCCAAGGGCACAATCATCGGTATAGGTAACATCCAAATTGGTGTATCTCCTATTATAGAAAATGTTTGTTTTAGTTGATGGACTTAAACATAACTTGCTTAGTATAAGTCAACTTTGTGATCGTGGTCTAAAGTTATTTTTGATGACTCTTCTTGCAAAATCTTTGATTGTAAAACCAATGATTGTATTCTCACCGGTTTTCGTGATAATAATGTCTATATCATTGACATGCTTAATTTGGATTGTTCTACTAAATACTTGAATGATTTTGATGAGACTTCTTGGCTTTGGCATAGAAGATTAGGACTTGCATCTTTTGATCATCTTGTTAGAATTAATTCTAAGGAATTGGTGAAGGGTATTCCTTACTTGAAGTTTGAAAAAGACCGCATTTATGGTGCGTGCCAACTTGGAAAATAAACCAAGTCTTCTTTCAAACCAATCAAGGATATCATGTCAACTAGGCCATTAGAATTAATTCACATGGATCTTTTTGGACCTACTAAAACTAAAAGTTTAAATGGTAGTAGATATGCATTTGTTTTAGTTGATGATTTTTTCCGTTTCACTTGGGTTTCTTTTTGGAACACAAAGATCAAACTTTTTCGCATTTTAAGATTTTTCGAAAAAGAGTTGAAAAAGAAAAAGGTTTTTCGATTTTAAAAATAAGAAGTGATAGAGGTGGTGAGTTCATTAACCAACTCTTCATGACTTATTGTGATGATAAGGGAATTAAGCATGAAATGTCATGTCCTAGAACTCCACAACAAAATGAAATTGTAGAAAGAAAGAATAGAACCCTTCAGAGATGGCTAGGACTATGATAAGTGAATATGACCTCCCTCAATATCTATGGGCCGAGGCCGTAAACACCGCATGCTACATATCAAATCGTATTTATTCGTGTAAAGATACTTTCAAGACATCTTTTGAAATTTATCATTTAAGAAAACCAAATATTTCATATTTCAAAGTTTTTGGATGCAAGTGTTTTGTTTTGAATACTAGAGATAACTTGGGTAAATTTGATGCTAAGACTTATGAAGCAATATTTGTTGGATATTCTACTACTAGTAAAGCTTATAGAGTATTCAATAAATCTTCTCTTACTATTGAAGAATCCATGCATGTTAAATTTGAAGAATCTAATGTGTTGTTGAGAATGTTGTAGAGATTGACTCTTTAGGTGAGGACATGGAGAAAATTCCTTGAAGGACTCACCATTCAAGAAGAAAAGCAAGAACTTATTGGTGATGTTCAAAAGGAAGAAGTGGAACAATCTCAACCGCTTCCTAAAGATTGGAGATACGCTACAAATCATCCCAAGGATCTCATCTTAGGTGATGTATCTAAAGGGGTAACAACTCGCTCCAAACTCCATGACTTGTGTGGTAATGTTGCGTTCATTTCTCATTTTGAATCCAAAGACATCTTCGAAGCCGAGGGTGACTCATATTGGTTGCTAGCTATGCAAGAGGAACTCAATCAATTTGAGTGCAACTAAGTTTGGCACCTTATTCCTAGACCCCACGATAGACCAATAATTGGTACTAAGTGGATTTTTAGGAATAAGATGGATGAGTCAGGAAATATTATTAGGAATAAAGTTAGGTAGTGGCCAAGGTTACACTCAAGTTGAAGGAATGATTTTGAGGAGACCTTTGCACCCGTAGCACGGCTTGAAGCCATACGGATGACACTAGCTTTTGCTTCTTTTAAAAATTTTAAACTTTTTCAAATGGATGTAAAAAGTGCATTTTAAATGGTTTTATAAATGAAGAAGTTTATGTGAACAACCTCCCGGTTTTATTGATCATGTTCATCCTAATTTTGTTTTTAAACTTGATAAAGCTTTGTATGGATTAAAGCAAGCTTCTAGAGCTTGGTATGAAAGGCTTTCTAGCTTTCTTCTTTCAAATGATTTTGTTAAAGGCAAAGTAGACACAACATTATTTACTAAGCATGTTGATAATGACTTCTTATAGTGCAAATTTATGTTGATGATATAATTTTTGATTCTACTAATGAGCTTTTGTGCAAGGAATTTGAAAAGTGTATGCAACGTGAATTCGAAATGTCTTCAATGGGTGAATTGAACTTCTTTCTTGGACTCCAAATCAAGCAAATGCGGGATGGGATATTCATATGTCAAGCCAAGTACACAAAGGAACTCGTAAAGAAATTTGGACTTGAAGGTTCGAAGTTTACAACACTCCCATGGCAACTACAACCAAGTTTGATAATGATGACCAAGGTAAATGTGTTGATATTAAATTATATAGAAGCATGATTGATAGTTTGTTGTATTTAACGGCAAGTAGGCCGGATTTAATGTTTAGTGTGTGTCTTTGTGCTAGATTCCAATCGTATCCTAAAGAGTCTCATCTTATTGCGGTAAAACTCATTATTCGTTATATTAAGGGCACAATTGGAGTGGGTCTTTGGTATCCGAAAACCGGAGATTTTTCAATGACGAGTTTTTCGGATGCCGACTATGCGGGTTGTAGAGGGATAGAAAGAGTACTAGTAGGACATGTCAATTTCTTGGTAATTGTCTTATTTCATGGTCCTCTAAGAAACAAAATTCGATAGCCCTCTCAACCGCCGAGGCGGAGTATGTTGCGGAAGGGGCTTATTGTGCACAAGTCCTTTGGATGAAACATACTCTCCTTGATTATGATTTGCATTATGACCATATAAAAAATATTTGTGATAATATTAGTACTATTCATATGACTAAGAATGCAAATCAACATAGTAAGACCAAGCACATTGAGATTAGATATCACTTTCTTAGAGATCATTTTGAGAAGGTGAGGTGATATAGAGATTGATTATATTTCTTTGATTTGCAACTTGCCGATATTTTTACTAAACCACTTGATTTTAATAGATTTTCCTTTATATGTGGTGAACTTAATGTTTGTGTTATTGAATAAAAATGTTTTCCTTGTTTCTTTATCCCTTTTTGATGTATGACAAAAAGGGGGAGAAAATGTATTCTTGTGTTTTTGTATATGAGTTCTATAACATGAGTTTATTTGGTTTTGATTTTGGTTTGCAAGTGTATATGGTTTTGCAAGTGTTTTTTTATTCTCATGTTTTAGCTTACTACTTAAAAATTCAAATTATGGTTTTTGAATTGCTTTTACTTGTTTAATATAGCATAATTTGAGGGGGAGTTTTACCTCTCTCTTTATATCTTTTTGATATAGCCTATTTGTTTTGTCATCATCAAAAAGGGGGAGATTGTTGGCCCAAAAGGCTACACTCTCTAATTGTTTAAAGTTTTGATGATAACAAAACACATAGAAGCTATATGGTACAAATAAGTTTGTTAAAAATAAGTTTCAGGTTAGTACCATTTTTGAAGGACATTGCTTAGCTATTGCAAAGATTTTCTAGGTTCATGGAGCAAATAAGGCATATGGCACAAGAGGGAATGTCCATAGAAGAGAAGGCTCTAGCAAGGCATTACATGCTCAAGACTTCATTTTTGCTCAAGAGACTTCATTAGATTTGTTTTTAGTTTTATAGTTTGTTAAAGAATAGTGAATAGGTTTGAAGCTCAAAATTCCTACACACAAGTTTTTGCGCACATGTCATTTCTAAAAATTTCTCCTATATATGTATATACAAAATATTTTTAATATAGTCTTTTACTTATAAACTCAATTTTGTGTATTATACTTAGTTCTGATCAAAACTATTTTGTAAACCATCAAAATCTCCTCAAAATCCTTTTCAAATTTCAGTTTTGACCTGAGCCGGTCGACCGACTCTATGTCAGGTCAGATCGGTCGACCGGGTCGGTCGACTGAAAGACAATGAGTCTCTGTTTGTTGCGGTCGACCGGGGGCCGCAACGGCTCTTTATTTTGAGACCCGGTCGACCGAGGCTGTGTTTTCAGCCATAACGGCTATTTTTTAAAACACATTTTATTTGTCTTTTTCGTCCCTAAATGAGTTTAAAGGCTGTTTTCTGGGTCAAATACTTCCTAATTACCATTTTGTTAGTTTACCCTTTAATCCCTAACTCTATCCTATAAATAGGGGTGATTAGGGTTATGGGATTTACAACAATCATTTGCAAAAATATTCAAAGTTTAAAGGCTTTCAAAAGAGTTTTGTTCTTGGTTTTTGTGCTGAAAAATCTCTCTCATTTCTGAAGTTTCAGTTTCAAACTCTCTCAAATTCTTTCTCTTTTTTCCTATTACAATACTAGAGTTTCAATCCTACTCATTGTTCTACAGGGCTTTTGTAAGGGAAAAGGATTTTTCAAAAGAGAGTTTGTGGTCTTTGATCACCAAGAGAATACTTGTACTTGAGATTGTGGAGTTGGGTACTCCGGTGTGATTGTAACTCTTTGTGAAGTTATAGTGGTTAGAAATCCTTCTGGGTGAAGGCGGGGACGTAGAGCTGGGTGCTCGAACCTCGGAAAAATTCTCGGTGTTTGCGTTTGGTTTACTTACTCTTGCTTTAATTCCTTGCTTTATACTCATTACTTCTTATTCATTGCTTCATTTACTTGCTCTACATATTCATTGCAACATTGTACTTGCTCTTCATATTCATGCTATATACACTTATTTCATATTCATATTGTCGATCAAATACTCATACAATAAGATTGCAATACGCACCTCAAACTCTTATCTAGAGGAATCACGAGAAAGGAGTTCAGAGCCCTTCACGGGGTATTCAGCTTCTAGTCTTATTTTGGGTGATCGTTGCATCATAAGTTTTTATTTGGGCATTGATTAGCATTATCACCTATTCACCCCCCCCTCTAGGTGATTTCAGAGCCCTCATGCATTGCATCCCTGAAAGTTCCCTCAAGTATCCCTCTGTATTAGTTTGTATTGATTGTTGAATCAATAAAATCTATCTATCCCTTGCCCCGAGGACGTAGGCACGTTGCCGAACCTCGTTAAATATTGTGTTGATTGCTTTTCTCTATTATTTCTCTGTTCTTGTCGTGTTGGGTACATCTCCGGCTGCATCTGTCTCTGCCTGGTTGGTAGATTCCTCAGAGAGGTTATTGTCCTAGCGCAACAAGTGGTATCAGAGCATCCCAAGTTTGGCGTGGGATCGTGTGTTGATTCTAAGAGCATCAGTTGTTGTCTGGCGGAGATCGTGTGTCGATCTCGGAGCGACATTGGGACTGTTTGTGGGATCGTGTGTCGATCTCAAAATAGCGTGTAGATTGCTCGAGGAATCAATTCGAAGGAGTAGATAGTTTTGAAAACTCTTCGAGGGTTTCGCGTGGAGGTAAAGATCTTGTCTTTATCTAGTTTATTTTATCTAACTCCGTTTGTTTTCGCATTGCTTTGAGGAACCAGCTGAGAAGATGGCTGGAGGAGGTACATCCATGAATCCACATCCACTGAGGATTGATGTGGTGAAGTTCAACGCATGAACAACTTCGATATGTGGAGGTGTGAGGTGATGGATGCGCTGACGGCATCAAACCTCAAAGACACTCTACGGTTGAGAAGAACCGCGCATCAACAACGGAAGAAGATTGGGACAAGATGAACCATACGACGTGTGGCTTGATCAGGTCTTGTTTGACACAAGACATCAAGTATCATGTGTTGCATGAGACATCTGCAAGGCAGCTGTGGGAGATCCTGGAGAAGAAGTATCTGACGAAAAGCATATAATCGCGGTTACAGTTGAAGAGTAAGCTTTATAGTTTTCAGATGCAAAGAGGATGCTCCATCAATGAACACTTGAATCGCTACAGAAGCTTCTTACAGATCTAGTTAATGTGGATGTGGAAACCAATGAAGAGGATAAGGTGGTAATTTTTTAAACTCTCTTCCTGTAGATGAGTATGAGACCTTTACTCTTACATTGATCAATGGAAGAAAATCCTTAACTACAGTGAGGTGTCTGCTTCTCTTGTGAGTTATGAAGTAAGGAGACAGGACAGATTGTCTTTTTCGGGGAACACAATAGTAGAGGCATTGGCGGTAAGAGGCAGAAGTTCCAATAGGAAGGGAAGAGATGATCAGGGAAGATCGAAGTACAGAATAGGCTTCAGAGATCTGAAGAGGAATCAGTGCGCCTTGTACGAGAATTGAAGGAGGTGAGGTATGTACTCAACTTAAAAGGAATCTTATCTCTGTTGGTGCTTTGGAAGCATTAGGCCTTGTGGTATCTATACGAGATAGTGTTCTCAAGATGACAAAGGCTCAATGGGGTGATGAAGGGCATCCGTCGGAACAATCTCTACTACTTGAAGGGTAGTACCGTTACAGGTCAAGTGGAGATTTCTATTTCTTCAGATGATGATTGCACATAGGTCTGACAGATGAAGGTCGGACAATGAGGTGAAAGGTTTTGCAAGCTCCTACAAAGAAGGGATTATCGGAAGGTGCTGCTACCTGCAATTTGGTGGGTGAACACAGCGTTCTGGACAAGAAGAAGGTGAAATTCAACACCAGTACTCACCGCTCAGAAGGTCTTCTTGATTGTATTCACATAAGCGTTTGGGGACCTGCTAAAACTGCATCACTTGGAGGTCACAGGTACTTCGTCTCTTTTATTGATAATTTATCTAGACATTGTTGGATATATTCCATGAGACAAAGGTGTGAAGCCCTAGATATGTTGGTGAAGTGGAAAGGAAGAATGGAGAAGCAGACATGTAGGAAGACTAAGGAGCTACAGATTGGTAATGTCAAAAGAGACATGAACCAATTCCTACGATTTGGCCAGAACACTGGTATGGTACTCACTTCACAGAAGGTTTACATGAGTTGGCTAAGGAAATAAAACGTTACTTGCTGGAGAAGGTTCGGTGCTTGTTGTCTAATGCAAGATTAGACAAATCGTTTTGGGTTGAGGCGATTGTGTATGCTAGCCATCTCATAAATGGATCGACTGCGATAGGAGGTAAAACTCTATTGGAAATTTGGTCTGGGAAAGCTTCTCAAGATCATGGTTTGCTGCGAAAATTTGAAAGTCCGGCCTACTTCAGTGCCAAGATGACATGGTGAATCGCGAGCAAAGAGGTTTGTATTTTTAGGTGTCAGAGAAATATGAAAAGGTACAGATTATGGGACCCCGAAAACAAGAAGATCGTGTTGAGTCGGCATGTCACATTTGATGAGACTTAGTATTGAAGTTTACCGTCTCTCAGCAGGTGGAGAGGATGGAGACCAAGGAAGTATCGCAGTGGGTGGAGGTTGATGCTACTTTACCATCTCCAGTTGGTTCAGTATTAGTGAAGACTTCACCGGATGTGACACCGGGTGGAGATCATGTAGCCAGGGTTGATACTAAATAGGTTGAAGACATTGATGAGAATATCGAATTATTTGCAGCCATTGAAACTAAGATAAAACCACGAAAGTGGGTGAAGAAGCATGAATCTCAAGCTTGTAACCACGACAAGCTCAAGTTGAAGTCCGTTGTTCTCCACGACGGTAGTGAGGATTCATATGACTCAGCCAGATAGGTTCGCTGTTGCATATTCAGGTACAGGTGCTTGAGCTTGATGGAGCTCATTTGAATGAACTACGGTTGGCTTGATCCTTTGGGCAAGGTACAGAGGCGGCTGTTAAGGCGCATCCACATTTGGTGATGCAACCTATATGAAACTATTTGGGTTCTCGAGAAGATGATTGAGACTTCACATAGAGGTGAAGAGTTGGACTTCATGTAAAGGTGAGGTGTTGTGATCTCGATGAACAGATGATCTTCTAGTGAGAAGATGGTTTAAGTTTGCATAAGGGGGGGTGTGTATCTAGTTTGTTGAAGCCGATAATGGTGTTCGGTGTGCTCTACTCAGACTTGGTTGGACCGTCAGCTGAAGACATGTAGACTGGAGAGAGCCAGTCAATTGGGGAGTCAGTGTTGGCTCATGATGAGTTCTTCGTGAGGTCATGAAGTTGCTGAGTGGGAGACAAGTTCGGTGATCGGCATGTATGAAAATTCTCCTAAGGTGAAGTGTAGGGAAGACATGTGTGGTGCATTCCAGTTGATAGCTGAGCTAAAGGTTTCAAGACGAGATCATGTGTCGATTTCGCCGAGATCATATGTCGATTTCGCCGAGATCGTGTGTCGATTTCGCCAGGTGATAGACTAGAGGTCGTTGGAGATCGGCTCAGATTTGAAAATCTTCACTGAGGTGGAGTTTGTAGGGAGAGAGAGATAGAGTAAGGTAGCACAGAGATCGGTAAAAAAAAACGGCGCGTGAAGCAGGCCAGGAAAGCTCCCGGTTGACCGCACGGTCGACCCGTGGAGAAGGTCGGTCAACGCGCGGTCGACCGATGTGCACTACGTGCACAGGAATAGTCCGGCCCGACCGCCCGGTCGACGACTGTATGATGGCTGCTCTCGGTTGACCGGGCACAGGGGTCGATCGACCGGCCGGTCGACCGACAGACGCGTTGGCTTTCCTTTCTGGATTCGGATTCCTTTTCTGTTTGGATCGAATTCAATCGGAGTTTCCTAAAACGTAGGGACTCTGTGGTTATAAATAAGGGATAGAGCCCTCATGTATGTATCCCTGAAAGTTCCCTCAAGTATCCCTCTGTATTAGTTTATATTGATTGTCGAATCAATAAAATCTCTCTCCCCCTTACTCCGAGGACGTAGGCACGTTGTCGAACCTCGTAAATTGCTTTTCTCTATGTTTCTCTATTCTTGTCGTGTTGGGTAAATCTCCGGCTGCATCTGTCTCCGCCTGGGTTGGTAGATTTCTAAGAGAAGTTATTGTCCTGCACACAACACAGGCAAAAACATATACTATGAATATAAACTATAGTTTCCTTTTTCTGTAGAAATGAAATAATTTCAGCGTCATATTTTCACTTTGCATGCATAAGGGCTCACATATTACTTCTCTGATGACGATATAATATGGTGCCTTATTGCAGACCGTCATTTATAATCTGGAGCAAGGTACAAACTGGTCTCATAGATAGAAGTATGCTCAGATGACGACTCTTTTTTCAGAACATAATTATTATTTCGCACGACAACTTACAAAGGTGTACAACACTGAACAAACACACTGAACAAACATTCGAAACACACAACCAAGGGAAATTCAGACGGTCCCTTTTATTGTAGACACTTTCGATGAAACTTGCGCATGCACACATATACGCCCCCTTATCCATACA